>JAPMOQ010013291.1:0-17239 GCA_026543055.1 Argiope trifasciata
AAATTTAAAGTATTGTTCTTTTTATTTTACTGGAATATTTACCCTGCGATTATCTTCTGAATTTCTTCAAGTTTTATTAATATGTTTTCATTATTTTAAAAAATATTTCAATATTTTTGTAAAGAACTATCTAATTCTACCTAAAATTATATAATTATCCTATCAAAAATTATTTATTGACTATTGAGCAATTATGCCTGTGAGAGAAAATTATTAGTTTTTAATTATTTTTCTCAAATTTTACAATTTTTAATTGTTTTTTTTGACAATTTTTAAGTTTTTATCATTTTAGTCAACTTTTAACTAATAAAATTATCATGCATTTAATTTCGTCCACAAGTTCAGCATTTTTTCCAATATACTTTCGTCTATAAATTTCAGCATTCTATCTGATTTTTGGAATAAAATTCTAAACAATTTCATTGTTTCATAAGATGTGTAATCGTGTTTTTTTTCTTCCCAGACTAAAAACTGAAAAACACTCTTTTTTTTAATCTGATGAATTTTAATAAAGTGTAATAAAACGCAGTTCAAGTATTTAGAAATGCAACATATGACTAGATAATTGATTATCTTAATTAATCTTGTAACTTATGAATTTTGAATGATGCTTTGGGATCATAAAATTTTATTCAATTGAAAATTTATTGAATTGAATACAAGAAACAGAACATATTTTTGAAAATTAGGAAATGAATAGCAAAGAAATGTAACTAATCTTTGATTTAAATAAACAAACTTACATTTAAATACTATTTTAAAATTAAAATTAATATAAGATGAGATGAGATTTTAGAATTTTTCATCTTCGATTGAATGTCTATTGTTTGTAATTTTTGACTACGTACAAAAAAAACATCTCTTCCATTATTTTGTATAATAAAATCGATAGTTATCATTTCAATATTATTCCCAGCCAAACTTATTCATTTTATTAATATAGGTACCATATCTAATAGGTAAACGTAGGTAATAGGTAAATATATCTAAAATAAAAAATTATCGAATAGTTACTTGCGCAGTTAGCTAATGTCTTATCATTTAAAAATTAAAGTCATTGGGGTTTATACCATCATATAAAAATTAAAATCATTGTGGCTTATATCATCATATAAAAATAAAATCCTTGTAGTTTATATAATCATATAAAAATAAAATCCTTGTGGTTTTGTATTCAGAATCAGGAAATGAGAAAAAGAGAGCAACCGATCATTTTTTGCTTATTTTTCAAGAAAGAAAGATAAATAAAAAATTAATATTTTAGCGTATCTACTTTATTCACTTATTTTGAATGCTTTTGTATTTCGTTGCATAAAATATAAGAATATCGATTTTTAAAAAAATTATGGCGCATAAAATCAGTGAGATTTAAATGCAAAGCAGACAAAAAAAGTATAAGAAATAAAAATAGACGAGCAGAAAAAATTATTTTATTCCGCCCACTTTCTCAGAAAAGGAGATTAAATTAAAGAATTATAAAAAATGATCAGCCCGAGTGCATTTATTGTGTAACGCATAACGTGAACAAAGATGATAATAATAAATGTGGCGAAAAGGCTAAAAATGGTGAGTCAACTAAAACCTAAAGCACACTGGTTATACCATAACTCAAGGGAATTATCACAAAAGCACTCGACCATTAGTCATCATTTTAACATTATCCCCAGATAAAATCTTTTGCTTCCTTAAAACTGTCAGAAAAGCAATAGAAAATAGCAATTTTTTTCCTATTGTACCTCTTGAGTTAATCCTATGTTTCTCTGACTCCATTGTCTTCGTAAATCCTGTGTAATGGAACATGGTTAATTTCAGCATTTCTAATTGGATTTCTTTACTGATACGAACTTTTCTCAGGTCTCATAAATTTTATATTAATTTCATGCCAGAAATTTCTTTATAATTTGAATTTATTTCCGATAAGTCCATGTTAAAAATAATAATTGCAAAACCTTTTTGTTTTTTCAATTTTGTTTATAATGAAATATTTCCTTAATTAGTGTAGCCTAAAATTATAGATAAGCAAATTTTTAATTAATTCACTCAAGAATTTTACTGTTATGCATAATATTCAATTAATAGAGCAAATAAAATCTGCTATTTTTTTTTAATTCTGTGTATATTTAGATTTGTTCGGTATCTTTTAATAATTCTTTTCAAAAAAATTAATTATTATGATGTAGATTAATGTTATTATATTTATTGGAATGTTTTGTGCTCAATTGCCATAAAAATTCATTACTTATTACATTATTTTTTCAATCATTGAAAAGTTAGTTTTTGAATCATAATAATTATTATCTCCTTCTTAAATAATATTACTTTCAATTTAATTTTCAGCTTTGCTTTAGTTGTTTGTATTTTCAAACATTACAAACAAATATTTTCCTGCTTTTAATTTAAAATTTTGAATTCTCTCTTGTTATATAATATTTCCATTCAAATTTTCTAACTCGAGATTTGGGATAAACAAAATATTTATCATGATCTAATGATCTTTATAGGTATTTAACTAACACATTTTTTTTTGTTCATATAGAAATATTTTTTATTAATGTTTAACATAAAAATACTTAAAGCAATTTTAATACAAAATGTATTGATAAGTTATGTTAAATCATCTGGAATTACTGATAATTACTTAAAAGAATCTCGGTAAAATTAAATTTTTAAAGTAAGAAAGTATTGAAACAGAAAATATCATTCAGTTAAAATGTCCTTCCAAATATATTTTCGCTTTTCCAAATTCAATAAATTTGGTTATTAAATTCCAAAAATATTCACTGTCGGTATAAATGATTGATTTATGAGTTCCAAGATTGCTTGTTCCCAGAATTCATGTGGCCATTACATGACCTAGTCCTTCACAGCGTTCTCGAGTTCACCATCCGAAGCGCTTCCCTTTCAGATGAGTTTTTAGGTTACCAAACGCATGAAAGTCGCTGGGCTGGGTAGCTGGACAGCAGGGAGGATGGTCAAGGAGTGCGTTGGGATGGACACACTTCGTTAGTCGTTATTTAGTCCGTAGTAGTTAGTAGTCCGGTATTTTGTTCTTGATGAACTTTCATAGAATGTCTCGCAGTACAAGAAATTAATGGTTCTTTCTCTAGGAATTCAATACGCCACCTCAGTAGAACGACGCTTTTTCTAAGAGCCTCTACTTTTTCCAATCAAGTTACGATCTTTTCTGGGAACTCCAATCGCATGCCTAGATACATCTCTACTTTGTCCCGTAGCGGCATAGGCAAGCATGTTAGTGGTTGCGTTGTTACAACGTTTTATTCTTACCTTAATGCCTTGTAAGATGTAAAATATTTATAAATTTAGAATGTCCTGCTTTGTTGGATATTAGTAATGAATGCTAAATGTATTTGCTGATTCTTCGATGTTGGAAGTTTGATTAATTTATCAATATATCCACAAAAAAGGTGCAATCCTTTAATTCATAAAGAATATGGATAAGGAAACCAAATCTTTTCATTTAATTTACTGATGGAGGTTCTTAAGATATTTTTTGTAAAAAGAATTCTTCAGGCAGAACAGAAAATCATTTTTATTTTTAAAGACATCGGACCAATGAATCCATTGTCCATATTTCAGAGCCTGTCGGGTAGCTTATTCTCGAATCCCCTCATCCTGTTAGAAAAGTACAGTCATGGAATCAGGAAAAGATATATAAGGTGAGCCAGAGAAACTTACTTATTTGAAAGATCAATGGAAACAAAAGTACTTTAGTTATTGTTTTAATCCTTTTTTCATTTGAGAATACAATATCCTAATTTTTTTTTCTCATACAGTTTTAAAAATGGCATCTGTTAAATGGCGACCTTCATTGCGCATACACTTATTAAGTCGATTTTTGAAGTTCGTGTCCACTCTTTGCAGCTTATCAATCGGTATGTTGGCAATGGCGTAGCGGATGTTGTTCTTGAGGTGAGTTATTGTCCGTGGTCGATCGACATAAACCGGGGATTTCAAAGTCAGTGTCGTCACTGAAAAAAAAAATACCGCGTCATGAGGCAAGTTGTCAAGCAGCATTTCACATTCATTTTGACGGGCAACAAAAACTCGCTAAGTTAATTCTTCCACAACAGAAAATTTATAGGGATGAAAATGGAGGTCTTGATAGAGAATTCGTCGAAGAGTGGTGTCAGAAATTCCCAGAGCAGCTGCGTGTTTGCGAACCGAACGCAGAACTGACTGCCTCACTCTTTCGACATTTTTACGTAAGTTGTTTTTGTACCATACATAGTTCTGGTTGATGTCAATTTCTGCGTTTAGCGACACTGCCGAAATGAGTTAACCCACGACAGAATCGAATTACCGCCAGAAACAGATCTGTGAAGAGGAATTCCAAAGTGAGCGCGGAATTCACATTGCGAAGCAGCAAGTGAGCGACCGTCAGAAAAGAAGCTCTAGAAAGCGAAGACCCGCTGTTCTCTAGACCAGAGTATGATGGCAACTGGCTAGAGGGAAAAAAGACTTGGGGCCTTCATCCTCCAGTATCACTACATATCAACCCTCTACCCACCCAACTCACCGCTCAGAAGTTTTTTCAAAAAGGAAGCTTCTCTATCGCACCCTATATTTGGTGATAATGAGCGGCATGATTAATTTAAAGATGAGAAAAATTTTTTAAGCAGAGGAAATTTTTTTGCTGCCTTTAGAAAAAAAAACTCTTACCTGACTAAGTAACAATTAGGATAATAATATGGGAAATAAAATATATCAAATAATGTCTTTCATATTGAAATCCGTTTTGAAATATAACTAGATCAGTTTGGAAATTTTAAAATCCTCTTGGCGAGTCATTATTCTTCAAGAGAAATTCATGACGAAACTTTCTAAGACTAAATTTCTAAAAAAAGAAAAAAATTCCTTGTCGTGTTCACAATTTCATACCTGTAAAGAATCCCATCTATATGACATCTAGCTGTACTGATATATCAGGTTCCGGGAGGCCTATCTTATCATTACAAAAAAACCATGGATTTTTTGGAATAGTTTCAAAATATCATGTTTATTCCATCAATGCATTTTTTCCCTAAGATGATAATTAAATGAGTGAAATCACTATACTAATAAACTTTAAATTCGACGAATTCCAATATAATACAATTTAAATTAAATAAAATGTTTCTAGTGATTTATGAAAAGGCAGCATAAAGCTAAAAAAATACGTTCGAAACGCATTTGGAAATAAAGTTGACTCTTGAATATGGAGTTTAATTCTTCAAAAGCAACGGAATTCTTTGGATTTTCTCTGATTTACAATTCTTAATCAAAATTCTTGATGTTGTAAATGGGAGTTATATAAATAATTATTATGTTATCCAGTTTGAAGCTCTAATTTATAAAAGCTAAAACTTGATGTATTCTCTATTAACCAGCAAATTAAAGAATGCAAAACTACATCCACGAAAAAGATAATTATGTGGTAAACTTTGTATTAAAGATCCTCTATCTGAACAATTCTTAAAACTTTTTCTTGTTTGAATATTTTTTGCAAATATTTATTTTTTTACAATTTAACTCTCCCTATTTTATTTATTTATTTGCATCTCTGTCAGAAATATAAAACTTCTCGAAATAAAAATGCAAAATAAAATTGTTTTCATTTAAAGTAAATTCCGTTTCAACTATTTCTTCCTTTATATTTTTGATTCTGAGTTTCGCTTTTCATTTCCTCATAACATGAAGCACTATATCACTGGCATTCTTCGTGCGATTTCCCTTTAACTTTTTGGAATTTAAAGCATTCTACCAGACGAAGCAAACCAAAAATACGGAAGGGAAAGAGGTATTTTTCTCTATTCTAGAAAACTTAGAAATTAATTTCATGGTAACTGCTTTTTCTTTAAGACAATATAATAGAGAATTTTCTGTTTCAGAATTCTGTGCAGATAAGTAACAGAAAACGAAAACTAGTTTTGCTTTTAAAAAGTAAAGGCCTCATGAAATTCAGATTTGATGTTTCACAATTCAGGAAACATTTTTGTTGTAAAGCCTCCTCTATAAAACAAAAATATTATTTTGTAGTGTTCTGTGACTTTAAGCTTAAAACTCCAAACAAAATAAGATGAGTGATCCAAAAAAAAAGCTTACAAGGCAAAGGAAAAATTCTTTATTAAAAATAGATGCAAGGTACAAATGGTAATTAAGAGACAAATGCGGCGATCATTTATCTACATAATCACCAAACCTGTTGAAACATTTATCACACCGCTGGACCAATTTGTTCAATCCATCTTGGTATTTTTTTTTAATCCCTGGCTGTTGAGCCAGCTCTCGATACCTCTTTGAACATCATCGTCTGGTTTGAATCTTGTTTCGGATATGTGTTTCTTCAATGTCGGGAACAGAAAATATTCATGGGCAGCCAAATCAAGGATGTAGGGGGATAGATCCAGACCTTCCACCTTGACGTTTACAGCAATATCTTCAAAAGTAACGGTGCCGTTTCGTTAACTTTTATCTACTAATTTCTTCGTCCCCTGTACACTTCAATGATTTTTTGGGAATTTTCAGGGGGGTGGGGTACATTTTTGACCCATAGAAATCATATCACGATTCGCACCTCTGTGAGAGATCACCTCTTTGGACGTCTTGTCATTACTGTCGCTAATTGAGGTCTCAGTATTAACACTATTTGCTCGAATGCACTCTCTAAGACAACTAAAATTTTCTGTCTCCCTTACCGGTAAGGGTAATCCCATCCACAATTTCTACTTTTCAAATGCTGCTGATTGTACACTTTTTAGATTATCCCTCGCATATATTACATATTGACTAATTAATAATGAAACCATGACTTCAGATCATGGGTGTATCCACAAATTCATCTTGATTGACACGATAAAGAAAAGTAATCAACCAAAAAATAAATAAAGAAACCAAGATATCAGTTCACAAACCCATCATACTCCACATATACAAACTGTCAGCCACCTTCGAAAAATAACCAGTTGTGAAAAAAAGAACCTCACAATCAAAATCCTTATCGCCGATATCTGCACTAAAATAAATTTTTTTGAGTGAAAATGTGACAATGGGTTACAAAAAGCTTCAATGCAGTTTTTGAGCGAAAACGCAGGAAATATCACCCACTTTTCATTATGTAATAATTAACAGAAAACAGACGGATTTTTTATCGATGCCATTCTAGAGAAAAAATGGCAGTCATTTCTAGAAATTGTAACGATAATGATTAAATTATTGGTATACTTCATATGCACTAATGATTTTTTTTTTTTCGAAATTGGAAATAGCTCACTTATTGTTAGACTCAAAAAGGTTTATAACTTTAAATTTTTATTTAATAAGCAATTATTTTAATAGAAGAGGTCGTTCATTATACAGAAAAGGGAAACTAGTGTAATATGAATCTGATTTCCTGTTTCATACTACTTATCCATAAAGTGTGATATGCGTATGATATCAGTAAGTGAAGAAATTGTAATGGAAGCTTGGTTAAAATTTTAATTTCTATCATTTCATTCATTCAAATTTAAATTGATTTTTATAATTTTTGGTAATTTTCTGAAAAATTATATAGCTTAAATAATTTTGAAGATATATTTAAAATATTGAATCAAAACAGCAATTTAGAAGAATTCCATTATTTAGGTGGTATTTCGGATAAAGAAAAAAAGACCAAAAATGGTATATACTTCAACTCATTTTTCTCTAATATTAATTTATTAAAAATTTGTTTAGATCAAAAACAAATAATCTTTCAATTTGTATTCTAATTGAGGTTATAAATAAGCTGGCATTCCTAAAGTAAGATAGTAATGGAATTATCTCTATAGAGTAAGAACTAGTTCTTAAAAAGAACAAATGAATGGTAAAAAAATATTTGATTAAATGTATTGTTACAATCCTGTAAAACTTCTTCCCAGAATGGTTAGTTGAATCGCTGGGAACACCGTTGTATGATCAGGCCTGCGTGTGCTGATTGTGTGATGTGTCAGTAACCTCAGAACTTGCTGACAAACGTGGCGATCATTTGGCGACTTCGAGACAAACTTTCTAAATGAGCAACAAAATGGATAATTCTGGAAACATCAAGAATTTTCATGAACCATCCAATAGGAACAGAGATACTCCTAATTTGACAGAGAAGGTCCCACTCTGTTACCATAAAAAGCATTCAGCTTCAAGCTGTGAGAATGATTAATTGAATCGTTGCCTATCATAAGCTAATAAGCTAGCAACGAGTCTGTGAGAGGATAGTGAAACAACGTCGGTGTGCTAACGTTGTGTGTTTGCTGAATTGTGCTATGTATCAATTGTGTTGTCTAATGTGGAAGCAGCGCCCAGTCCTGTGGTGTGTGGAGTAGTCAGTTTTGTGGGAGTGAATCGGCAGTTGGATATTGTTAAAGCAAAGAAACAGAGGAGTGTTTCAGCCGTATGGAGATACCATAGAGAGAAGCTAGGAGAATTCCCTCTCCTGCTGAATTATGTCTGGTTGCTTTGTGTAATGTGGTCGAATACTACTTTTAGATTACTGTGTTGTAGTGTGCTGATGTGTCTTTTTCCCGGCTGTATATAGTTGTTGTCTTTATATTTGCCTTGTACTCTGTCTGTGTACTCATGTTATTTGTGTAAATAAACATCGTGGTTTTCTAATGAGGTCTGCTTATTGTGTTCTCACACCATACACTCACTACAAAGCTAAAACAGTAATTATGCCAATAATCATATGAGATCAAAATATAATTCTATAGTTTTAAAAATTATAAAAAATAAGATACATTTCCTTTTATTCATTCAGTATAGATAGATTATATTTCATCATTTTTCTAACCTAAATCGATATTTTTTTTTCAAACATTTTGTATATTTAATAACTGGAAGAAAGTTATTTGTACTATTTCTCGTAAAGGCTATTTAGAAAAAAAAAATATCAGAATACATTTTTTTAATACTTGAAAAGCAAAATAACACAGAATAAGCTTCATAATCCATGCATCTGACCATTAATGATGCTTAATATTCGAATCAATGAACAGGAAAAAATAATCTTTATCTGGTATTTACTGAAACAAAATGCCTTGATTTCAAACGAACGCTAAAAAATTGAATGAATTGAATATTCACTTGAATGTATTGAGGGCAATAATCATATGTGAGCAAAACATATTTCTAGAATTCTAGAATATAAAAAATAGAAATCATATCCTTTCATTCATTAGAATAGGTATTTTTTCTAAAATTAAATACAATTAAAAGCAAAAGTAAGTTGCAAACAATTTTTATAACAGCTATGTATGCATATGTATGCAAGATTTTGATTATTTTAAAATTCTAAGTCTATATATACCTACTATTTCTAAGTTAATGCATACTTATTATTTACTGGGTCGGGATAGTTTGGTTGTTCAGACGTTGGATTCGCATAATTTGGGCTGTGAGTTCGAACCTACCAGTCGAAGTCTCCCAGTGTGGCGCATGTCTAAATCCGCTTTGGTTACAATCCTTTATAAATCCAACTTGCTAATCCCTTATAAATTCTTTATGTCGAGAGTAATACCATTGGGGATACTGGATTTGAAGTGATCATTTTCTGGTTGAAATCTAAATTACGATCTATGGATGGGTAAATGGATGAACGAAAATCCATACATGAATGAAGTCGGCCCGATAAAATGGGTTGTGATTCGTGAAAAACTAAGTCGAGCTCTTGGCTTCTAAATAGCACTACTGAAAAACAAGAGAAGACAAAATGTCGGCTTAAAATAGCTGACAAAATTGCTAATTAAAAGTGCCATCAGAAACAACAAGTATTCTTAACGTATAAACTTCTTTTGAAGAAAATTGCATACATTTTTTCATTATTTCTTAAACGCGTTTATGAAGATAGAATGATTTATAAGATGTCGTCAAGCGCTGACACTCAATAAAATCAATTCTAAGAATTTTTTGAGAATTAAATCCATAGCTTGAGAAATTCTGAAATTTGAATAAACAAGATCTTATAAGCTTAAGAACAGAAAAAAATATGAAAGAAATCCTTGTTTAAGAAAATATCTCATGTCTTTTTATTGCTCCAACACCTCATAAAGCTTAATTATTTTCACAATTCATATCCACTACATTTGCCGGCATCTTGGACTAAGTATAGTGCATCATTCATGGTTTTGGTCTACCGTAAATATAATATTTTGGAGTAAAAGTAATTTTTGTGGGCAGGGGGAATTTATTTGGCTATCATGTCCCAGCCATAGTTCATCAAAAATGTCTTAAAAAATCTCACAGATTTGTCCGATATAGGAGCTATTATCTTTCTTTTCAACACTATTGCAGAGAAAAAGAATTTAAAAACTCTTAGTCAAAGGAAAATAGAAACTCTTTATTCAAAAAACAAACACAAAATAATAATCTTAAAAAAAGAATAAGTATTTTATTACTCAAAAGTAATTTGATTATTTTTATTACAAATAAAAATTTTTTAAAGATTGTTTTAACTAAATATTTTTTAACCTTAATATATCTATGAAACATGAATTATAAATGCATGAATTAATTGTAAATAAGTGAACTATCATGCAGTTTGTGCATATATATGGAATTCAGAATGCAAAATGAAAAGATTATAAATATCTTTTAATGACATGAGAATATATAAAATCTAGATTGAGTTTGTGTTTTTGGTTGAATAATATTTGATGCCCAAAAGAGAAAATAGCCCGTTCAAGTGACCTACTGAAGAAAAAAGAAATTGAAAACTTAAACACAAAGGAAATACAATATTCCTGAACATAACTACGGGGAACAAGCAGCGATAAAAGGGTATATACTGGAAGTTAACGCCCAAAAGAAAGGCAAGAATCGCATTCAAAGTTAAAAAATATATAAAATATAAGCTCTTTGTTGAAACTTATTTCTTCCCAGAATCTGAAGTTAACAAATTTAGTGGAAAATATAAACGGCAAAATGGTATTTGTAAAATAACGAGCACTTTGAAGTTTTTTATTTTATTCAATTGCTTGAATTTACGCTATGCTGGAGAACAAAAGTACAGTTCTATAAGATTTTTGTTTTCAAATGGGTAAAAATATCTGTTACTCAAAGCTTATATTTCACACTACAATAAAATACAGAAAACATACTTGCCAGTCTTTATGTAAGTTATTTGTTATAAAGTTAAAATGATCTTAAAATTGTTACCTTATGTTTCAATGCTTACAAAAATATATTTATTATTTTTGCTTTATGTTATAATAAAATGCCATAGAATCAATGTATAAGACCATTATTTTAAATATTTACTGCTTTCTAGCATACAATTGTTATCATTTCAGTAAGAATATATCATATTTAAGAAAAAATTTTAACGAAATTATATGAGTAATGCGTTATTTAAGAAAGAGTACTTCGGATAATAAATACAGTTAAAAATAATTCTCATAGAGTTTAATTTACCACATAAGTGAAATTAGATGTTAATATGGCTGATACAATTTTATGCAATGGTGGCTTGTCTAAATTACAGCAGCAAACCTCAGTATCTCCTGATATTATTTTTCAAAAAAATACGCTTTCATTTTTTTATCGAATTCCCTTACTGTTCAACTCAAAGTTTATTGTTCTTTGCTTACTTTTTTCACTCTAAGAATTTGATAATCAGCAGCAAAAACAAAAAGAATCAATACAACTCTAAAAAACATGACAGTAAATGAACCGATAAGCTAGCGAAATTCCATTGGGGACTCTCTGTGCTGTAGCCTGTAAAAGGCATATAACTAATTGATTGTCTTGAAAATCAAAGCAAACCACCCTTTCCATGAATTCAGTGCAAAGACTGTTACACAAAAGAGCTGAACCTGTGCTAAGCTTAATAGAACATATTTTAGATAGATTAATATCTTTTTTTTACAGTACCCAAAATAACAAAATAGGTATTCCTTAATCGTTTCTTTTTTTATATTGGTTTTTACCTGAGTTCCGGCTTTTTACCTTTTTGCTTAACCAAAATAAAACAAATGTCTATTGCATGATCATGAAAATTACGTTTATATTACTACCGGTATTTCCTAAATCAGCAGGCGAAGTTTCTCTAAAACTTTCTCGCAATCGTTGATAAAGGTTTAATTAAAATTCCCCTTCTTCCACATAAAATTTTACTCCTGATAAGGCCGCAAATACTTTGCATTAAATCAAAGGAATATGGTTTCGAAATACAAATCTAAGAGTTTGCTATCATAAAGAGGTTGCTCCAATTATTCAAGTTTGCTGAAAAAATGGTGGTAGCCCAGTGAGCTACCTCTGTATTGCAACGAACTAATGAGACAAACAGCTCCATCGCTTGAGTTAACGCGAGAACTAACGATTGGAGCTATATCTTTCTGGCACCAAACGAACAAGTTTTTATTTTACAACAGGATAGCACATGCAACTTCAAATTCCCCTAATTAGAGCTACATTTTTTTTGAAGCAAACCCTTAAATTTTTGGCATGCATCTAGCATATTTATTAAATCTAAGGCAAGAATATACATTTTGGATTACTTTTTGCAAGCCAAAATTTGACACAGTTATAATATATTGGATTATAAGGTAATAGTTAAGGTTGCAGTTATAATATATTGGATTATAATATAAGGTAATATATTGGATAAATATATTACCTTATAATATAAGGTAATATATTGGATTCAAACATCACGTTTAACATCACTTACATGACTTCCAATATATAAAGGATAGATTATGAACCATTTGACAGATTTAGTTCAACAATTCATATCTCTATTTTAAATACTAAATCTGTGTACCAAATTTCATCTACGCTTTGCGCTTTTTTGATGATTGGATTTACTTGTACTTGAAGATCTAAACAGATAGTATGCTTGTGAATGGTTTTCGTTCAAAATATGATAGAATTTTACAACTTTGAGTATAATACGATTTTAAAAAAAATTTAATTTAAAAAAGCTGTGAATTATTATTTTTTCAAATAAACAGAATGATAACATTAGATCAACATAATTCCAAAAATATGTTTTTCAGATTCAGTGAAGTCTTAAACGTGGAGATTAGTTAAATTCTGGAGGTCAAATTTTTGGACGATTGTGGTTTTTTTCCTATACTTCTTATGCATGAATGTAAAAAAGTCCATAGATCTAAAATTTTATAAGATAAAAAAATATATGACGGTATTCAGGCACCAATTATTTCCTGGAAAACATGTAACAGTACATGCAACAAACCAATTATATCACCATAACTGTTGTTTATTTTTAGACAAGTAATAACGAACTCTCTGGGCTAAAATTGAAGTGTGTGAAGTATATATTAATTTTATAGAATAAACGGTTACATAAATAATCCTATAATTTTATAAAAATAAAACTTCAGGTTTGAAATACAACCAGCTTCATGTAAGGCATCGAAATTAGAGATTATGGGTAAAATAGTTATTTAATTATAACCTGATAATGGAAAACGCAATAATTTGTTATTAGTTGCAAATTAGACTTCAAAATCACTATTTTATGGTGCTTATATCATTACAAATATTTATCCAAACGTATCTGCGTATACACTAAGGATCGCTTGGATTGTGATTGGTGGAACTTAGCTAATGAGACCATCTAATATGTCGACATCTGAAATGTGACATTCGTTTCATGGAATTACAACTCGGAGCTGATTCTAAGTAAAGACTGAGTGTATGTATAATCGCCTGTCTCATTTACATATAATTCCAACGAAATCAACGTAGAAGCGCCATCTGCCGGATGTTTTTTCTGATCTTTTAAGTTTTTACGAAGTTTTTGTCCACCCTTCATATAATAAGTGAAGTTTATATGCTGGATATATGAAGAAGAAGCTATAGCTCATGAATAATCAGGAAAACATGGAGATTAGGTGGCAAAAACACAATTCTAAGGCATGCAAAGAGCAATACTTCTAAATAAACAACCCACTATCAAGCAGAAAATCTTTTATTAAATAAAAACTAACAATAAAAGTCTCGACATAAAACAACTGAAGAACTCAATCTGCAACTAACATACCAGAAATATTTATGTTTATGTTTGTTTTATGTGTTGTATTTCTATGTTTTGAGATGGGAAAAAATCTTATTTGTTGCTTTCTTCACTGCCATTCTTCAATTACAAAGGTTATTCAAATGAAAACGTACGATAAGACATTGTGGATATAAATGAAGAATTTATTCAAATTATGCCCGATAGGCCTGAGCACAACAATCCCGCTGGTTATGGAGCAGAGGGATTTCTTGTTCTCAGAATGCATGTGGTCATGACGAGAACCAGACCTTCATAGCATTCTTAAATCCGCCACCCGAATGGAAGTGTTTCCTTTTTAGATGTTCTTTTTCTATTGATCAAACACATAAAAACCACAGGGTGGCACATCAGTACCCTAGGGCAGATTATCGAGCTGATCCGATTTAAAAATGATCAGTTCCGTGAGTGTGACCCGAGAGACGTGTGGACGCGCGTTATCATAGAGCAGAATCATACTCTCCATTAGTAGCCTCGGTTTTTTTTTCCTGATGGACCTGCATAGTCTTCAACGTGTCTCCTAGTACACATCGGTGTTCGAGGAATTCAACAAGTAGTGGACCTTCGACGGTGAACTCAAAGACACTGTGAAAGAGTGGGTCTTGCCACGGTCACATGAATTCTGGAAACAAGGAATACTTCGGTTCGTTAATAAATGGGCATATTGTGCTCAGGTCTATGATGTATACTTTGAATAAGTCTTCATTTCTACGCAACGTATCATTTCATGCCTTTTCATTTGAACACCCCTTGTACTAAAGAGTATAAGGGACACATGCTGAAATGAAATCGCTCATTGTGTGATGTATGAAAAAAAGTTATTTTCACTTTGTTTATAGATTCCGGGAAATACATTTAAAAGTTAAATTTTGCAGTAACACTTTCTTTTAAATTTTTTTCGTATATTTCCAAGGCATGGCATATATTGACTTTAACTTAATTGCGTAGTAAACAAAATTTATAAGCCATTTTTAAATGCACTCCTTTCAAAAACATGAATTGATCTTCATGTACAATTTAACTGTGATAATACCGACGTACTGAAAATTATTCATGTTGTTCTTTCTGTTGTGAATTGTAAGCTATCACAGCCTGATATGAAAATTGTACATATGGATAAAGAATAAAACATGACAAAAATTATTTGAAATCTGATAAAAATTTACGATTTAATTGAGAAGTCATATGCCCCATTTATCTTTTTCTGATTTATTTTCAAGTAGAAAAAGGAATGTATTTCTAGAATTGTTATTTTACCTTATTGCTGGGCTAAAATTTCTATAGTATCTGCCTACCTGCACTGGTATCAACTGTTTGACAGATGTGAAGAAATTCATTATTTTATTCCCTGAAATTGAAATATGTAGAATAGATTGATGGGTTATACCTAAATTTTAACACATATTAATAATGTAACCAAGCAACTAAAACATATTTTTATACATCTCATTAAATGAAGGTTTGAATTACTGTATTTATTTATTCATATATAATTTTGCAAAATTAAGTTTTAAATTACATCTTATGAAATTAAATGTGCATTTGATCTATTGTGTTATCACAGACCAAATTTTAAAAAAGTATTTTTTACTAAGGAAAAGTTTAAAATCCTGATATTTATTAAAATATATGGGTCGATTTTTCCGTACTACTTTACATTCTTAAAATACCAGAAAATAAAGTAAAAAACAGGCTCTTATCAAGCATTTTCACTTTTCCAGAAAAAAGTTCAATGTAATTAGTATGAAATATAAGCAACAAAATAAAAAATAATATGTAGAGAATATTTCAGAGGTTGTTGCTTTTTTCGATTGTTACGATGAAGTTTTGATTCTGAGTTCTGTTTTTCTTATAGTTTTCCTCATCCTTATAGATAATGATATTGTTTATTTCAAATATTGTAAAGCAAAATACATACAATTTGTGAAGTTGTATATTTTCTACGGGGTTTCTTTTTTGTTTAAAATTTATATTCAAGAGTCGTAGTAAACAATTTCATTATTTTCAAAGCTTTATTGTATACAAGTATAGATGCATACAAAATAAAGGCTAAAGCATCAAAAAATATTAAGAAATGCTCTTCATTTTTACTTTCTCATACATTTTAAATAGGTGAAAATAAAAAGTAAAATCATCATCAAAAATTGTAATAGTGAAAAAAATTAGTATTTGAAATTTGGTCAGTTATTCTTCTTTTAGGATTCTTCGAGTTAGAAAACATATTTTTGACTGCATTTCTATTACCAATGTTTGAATAATAATTTCAGTAAGATTCAGATTTCAACTTCAGCTATTTCGAATCAACACGTCGAAAACATAAATTTGTTTTCCTGTTACCAATTTATAAATACAAGAGATTAAATGTCATGATGCTAAATCGACGCCAAAAATCAATATTTCCTTGCGTTAGAGTCTTATCTAAGATCCTCCATTTTATTTGTTGAATAATATATTTGTTTGTTAAGAAATTTTTGTGAAAACCATACCCGCTAATTTTAGCTGTTTCTCTTTAATAACTTCTGAAAAAAGACTTGGAACCGCGCTGGCCATCTATGATGTGCTAAGGGTGCAATGAACCGGAACAGCACAATTGTGAGGCTCTAACATTCTGAAGAATTAAAATAATGTTCTGAATATTAGCGATATGAAAAAAAGAGGGGAAGAAATTTAATTTGAACAATCGGCGGGTTTGGAAATATGCGAAGTTTACAGATACATTAGTCTAGTACGTGTGCAACGTATTATAAACATAACTAGATTCAGGGTCACTTATCTTATCTTCTGGATTAGATTGCATATAGCATTTTGATAATTTCTACCATGAAATGCTTAATTTTTTAAGATTTAATTTCTCTGTATGTCAAAAAAGAAAATCATCAAAAAAAAGAATAAAAACTAAATTTCAAGAAATAGCGAGTAGATCTGTTTTCGTGTCAATGTAGTAATTTTGGCAATGATATTGCTTCGAATTAAAAAATTAGAATTCCAGTTTCAATTGGAAAAGAAAGTTCCTCGGAAACTGTACAATCTTGCATTGAAAACCTAGAAACACGCTAAAAGACTTAAATGCACTTTCTATATTAAGCATTGAAGAAAACTGCAATTTTTCTGAAGTAGTTAATAGTAAAAACAAAATCAAGCAATACATAAACATGCAATATTATTATATATTCAGTTTTTAATTTATTTTTGCTTTATAAGAAATAT
>JAPMOQ010013293.1:0-13544 GCA_026543055.1 Argiope trifasciata
ACCAATACCTCCAAGACTGGAGAAAAACAGTAAATTTATATACAAATTAGCATTCGTCTATATATAAATTCATTTCTGTTTAAAGAATAATTTAATTTAATTATCTTTAATTAAAAAATAATCGATTGGATTATTGTGCATTTTCTAAATTTATTACAAATTCATCACCCTCACCAAATCAGAAAATTGATGAAAAAATTACTGTACAGTGTATTTTACAAGCGAAATTATAACTGGATTTTCATTTTATCTTTCTCCAGGTCGATCGGAATAGAAAATTCACCGTGACTTCATGGCGAATATTATCAGAAAAGGATTACTGCAGCGCCATCTGTTAGACAATAATTGCATTACTTTTCATTTTAACTAGTGCAAGTAAAAAGGTTTGGGCAGATTTTTGACTTGGATGCAAGAATAATTATTTACAGCCGCTGGCAGGTTGATTAAAAAAAATGTTAATATCCTATTTGTTAAATAAATATTTTAAAAAATGCAAATTTTGTTCATTATATGATAATGAATGTTATGACAGCTTCTGGAATTGCTGTTGATAAAATTTGCATTTGTTTTATTATTTTCTCTTAAATTATAGCATATTTACATTCACAGAATGTCTGTTTAAATGATATTGTGCATAAAAGTGGATGCCACGTGGTTATATAACCTAATATATAAATGAAAAAAAATCTATGTCAAAGCTATTAAAATAAAAAAAAATATTATTAATAAAAGAATGATCTGAAATAAATTATTAATATATTGTTTAGTTTTATAAAAATGATTTTAAGTTATCGGTTTATTTTGAAAAGGATGCTTCTTAACTTCCACTGTATTAACAAGCTAAATTATTAAATTAATTATTAAATAGCTGATTAATATTAATTATTAAATAGTTAATTAATAATGGAATTAATTACTAAATATTGAAGCATGCATAGTATTTAATAACTAATTAGCTAAATTAATTGTTATTATAAATATGTAAAGTTTTAATTATTTAATATTAAAATAAATAGCTATAGCATGCTTAAATAGGTTTGGGGCCTCACATGTTAAGGGACCTCGTAACCACGAGAATTGTTTGTGGTCTTTTAAAACTAATTTAATTTTGTACTTTCATTTTATTATAAAGGGCGTGTATTCAATTTTATTCGCATTAAAATAAAATAATGTTTGAGTTAATTTTAGATTTTATTATTTTAGTATTTTTAGGGCATTATTTATTAAACCGTTGTCTATTATATGATATATTCATATTATATTATTTTGTAATTGTAAAAACAAATTACTAAGTAGCATAATATGAAAGCAATTATAATTTTTTTGAATATCGTTCCATCCTTTTATTAAGTGCAATTTACACATCGATGAGAAAAGTTTGTCTTTTTTAACTATTTCATTTCAATTTACTTTTAAATTTCAATTATTCATTTGATTTCGATCTTTTTTTTTTTGTGAGATTTACTGAAACCAACTTTTTAGAAGTTAGTTTGCAATTAATCATTTGGCTATTGCTGTTTGTTGAAATGTGCTGTTTAAAAAAGTACTTGCATAAAGATTAATATGAAATCGTGAAAAAAAAAAAAGGGTTTTGACAATTTGGATTGGAAAGGTTTGTTCGAAATTTAAATTGCCGAATTTCTATTACGATTAAAAAGAAGTTTTAATGTACTCCTGTGCTTAAGACTTCAAAATATCAAAATACAGGACCTAAAAATAGAGCTATGACTTCAAAATATTTAAATACGGGACCTGAAAATACAGTTAAAACTGAATTTATTGTTCCCAAGTAAAAAATAGGTTAGAAAAAAATTGATCAGAAGTAAATTAAAACAACTATAAAACCAGTGGGAATTGTTTCTCAAGAACTTTCTCGCATACTCTCTAATTGTCTTGTCACGTCAGAGAAAGTCTTACATGGCATTGGCATGCAATAATTGCGAAATATTAATTTTTGGCGTGAATTTAGCATTTTCACTGAATATGTCTTGCCATCCTTGGCGAGTTATTTGGTGATTAATCCCGAACATGCGTTAATAGTAGCCGAAAATCGAATTTATGTTTCAGATGCATCTCCAATGAATTGAAATGAAAGTTTGGCCCCAAATTGTATTTATAGCCTAAAATCCCAACTAAATTTTATATATTTAAGCCAGTGCGTCGTTAATTTATCACTCTTACCTGTTTCTGAAAGTTCAGACAGACACATGGTCAATCTCTCATTGGATTTGGTTTTAAATTTGAAAGATGTCTAGAAAAAAACAATGTTAACCACTTAGCATGCAATGGCGTGTCTGAGACGCGCATCGAATTATTGAATTTTTAATTTTTAATCAGCAATTAAGGGAAAAGTATTAAATAATTTAAAATGAAAAAAGTCATTTGGAACATATTATTATTAAAGGAATTAAAATAATAGTAAATATTCCAATTAGGAAGCTATTCAATTCGTCATTTAATTAGGAAGTTAAGTGAATTCGTATGTCAAGTGGTTAAATCTGTGAACTGAATGCTATCTATCAAGCTCTTTTCGTTTCGAAGCTATTACGTTAAATTATATTCGAAAAGTCGAACAGACACACGGATGAACGTATTTTGTCCAAATTTTGACAGAAATGTACAAATTTGGTCTAAAAAAATCTCTTACCAAATTTCAACTGCCAAATCGAAAATGTTTTTTGTGTTTCTATGTCACAGTCAGACTGATGAACATTTTCCAAAAGTGTATTTTGCTTATTTACGGAGGTCTAAAACGTAAAGATTCGTCAACATCTCGAGTTTGAATGATGATTATGATGTCGTGTCCGTGTTTCCAAGGAAAGGGGGTGCGGTAGCTTCTGAGATAAAAGCCCCGAGCACCTAGAGGGCAGAAGTCTGACTTCTAGCTCATATGAAGATGACACACGCATTCACTTGCACAACCCCTTTTTACAAAGGGGGCACATTCACACTTCTCACAGATAAAACATAGAATAACAACCATGCCCAAACCGGGACGCCCAGATCACGGGGAAGACACGCTACCTCTAGGCCTGGACGCCGTCTCGAGTTCGAGTTTTTTAAATAATTATTTTACTTTCTCTATTCTACGTATACGAGAAAATAAAAATAAATATTTATCTCGTATTATTTTTTAGTCTGTAACCAAAATATAATTGCAATCCATCAATTACAGTAGACTCAATTGAAAGACAAATTGATTGCACATGACAGGCAACCACCGATCATTCCTAAATACTGATGCATAAACCTGATTGAATTTTTTTCATTTTATTCAATAATTTCTATTGAAAAAACTATCAATTTCCAGACAGACATGCATCAGAACAACGATGTCAACCAGCTTGAATTAATTTTTAAAACTCATAAAACAATTTGCTTTAGATTTATTAGGCTCAGAGAGAACCTGATAGCTTAAGTCTACAGCCAGGATTTACAATAAATTATTCAAAATGGCGTGACTGCATACTTCAACCCATCAGAAATCAAGCTTATTGTATTCGCTCAACGCATCATTTGTTATCTTTTATTTTACTAATCCTTAAAGGGTTCGCATTGCATGTCTGTGGAGGGAATAGCCCCCTCTCCTAAAAAAGAAGGGTATATGTTGTGCGTGCGGCACGTTTGACAAATATTGACGACTGTCGCATGTTTTAGGTCTTAAATTAGAAATGCCGAAAACTGGTGATCTATCTTTTCAATAAACTGCACGCAATAAGCAGGTAAATCAATTTAGAGATTCTGGGGTTATAGTTTTGTTTGCGATTTTTATTTAAATGGTTATCTTTTGACTGTGCGTTTATTGTTATTCATGATGGCTGATCATTTCAAAAACATAGCACTGTAAAAAAAAAATCTGAATAAATGTAAATGTGTCCTATTACAACTTTGTTGGCGAAGTCTTGCGATTTTTTTCCTCTTCCGAATGTACAAATATAAGTTTTTCAGTACTATGTGACTAAATAATTCCACACTATCCAAACTATATTGACGAAGTTTTGTGTTTTTTTTCCTGAGAACATATTAGAATGAACAAAAAGTGTTTTCAATGATATACTACTAGGCAATTCTATATTGTCGCGTAGGTAAAACTCAAGAAGACACAGGAAGTAGAGTTAAATCAATTTGTAAACTCAACTCTGAAGTAAGAACATTCTGACTGAGAGATCTTCAGCTTTTATACAAGTAGGGAAAGTTCCAGAATACATTTCAATCCCCAATCAATAAGAACCAGTTGGTCGCCAAAGGCAACTTGTGTTGAATAAATATATATAAGAGAAAGTGAAGGTGAAATCTTGAATGGTTAGAATTGTATCTATATGTCTGTGAATATGATGACTCACAAACGGGACAAAATATGTCAATGTTGTTCGACATGTTGTCTTCGAAGGCTATCAAAGGTCTATCTAAAGTTAATATTCATGAGGAAAGGAAATTTTGCATTTTATTTTAATATTTATTTATTTATTTTGTATATTCTCGTAATAGTAGACATCATACATTTTGGATTCATTTTGTCGATTGTGGGATCCACAGACAGCCTGTCTATCTGAATCTATGTCGACACAATAATTCAGCACCCAAGAATGCTTTAGGTATATGAAGTTTATCATGTGTTCCTGACAACAATATTGTCACATAGATAGAATTCAAGAAGACGCAGGAAGTAGAGTTAAATCAATTTATTAACTCAACTCTGAACTAAGAGCACTGTGACTGAGAGATCTTCAGCTTTTATACAAGAAGGGAAAGTTCCAGAATACCATTCTGGAGACAGTAAGAAAAGTCCAGAGCACTTATCTGGTAAATTAGAGAAAGGTACAGAATCGTCTGGAATGCGAAATAAAGGAGAAACGAGTCAAAGAAAAATACTTAAACAAATTTTAAGTCTTTTGGGATTTGAATCTCCTGACTATGAGTCCAGCCTCATAACCATTCAGCTATGCAGACTGTTTCGTTTCAATGCGGCAATGTTATCAAAACTACGTTGGTTAAATTTGTCGAATTTTTTCCTGAGGAAGTATTAGAATGAGCGAAGAAGCTTTTCAATGGTACTCAATTAGATAATTCTACACGATTAATGCTATATTGTTGAAGTTGGTGACTTTTTTTTTCTGAAGAATGTATTAGAATAAGCAAAAAAAAAAAAAAAAGTTTTTAATAGTTTACAAGTAGATAATTTTACTCTATCAAAATTATGTTGGCAAGATCTGTAGACTCTTTTTCTGATAATGTACTAAAATGTGCTTTTTTTTTTCTATAGTATACAACTAGGTAAATCTACAATGTCAAAATTATGTTGACAAAGTTTGATGGCTTTTTTTCCCCTAGAATTAATTAGAATGTCCAAAAAAAAAAAGATTTTCAATTGTATACAATTACGTCATTCTACAAATCTAAATACAAGACTTCTTAATACAAGATAGATGTCCAAATACGCATTTGGAACTCTTTTGGGACCTGGTGGTAAGGTGCTGGCTTCAGGATTTCAGGTTCAAGACCCGATTCCACTCAAGGTCCCCTCATATGGGATAGTCTGGTGCTCGTTAAATTTGTTGGCGCTAAACTTTCTCCTGCTTATGGGGTGTGGAAGTTTGGAGAGGAGGGCATGCCAACTCAGGTATCATCCTGGTCATTTGACACCGATTCAAAATGAAAGTCCCAAAATAGCCGTATCTTGCTTTTAATATGATACGTTAATATAACTAAACTTTGGACTCTTTTTTTTTCTATCAAATGAAATTGAACTTTGAGAAAAAGCTAGTTTTATTTAAAAAACGCAGAGCAAACTTCATTTAACTAGTTGAGTAATCGTATTCCCACATATAAGAAAATACCGAAAAATTGACAGTCAATTCTTTGATATATATATATTTAGTTCAAAATATTAGGTGCTAAGGTGCTAATTCAAATATTAGGTGCTTTAGATGCTAATTTGTACACCAAATTTTATCTACTTAACTTTTTATATTTTATAGCTATAATTCAAAAACGCAATATTTGCCGGTAATCAGACAAAGAGACTGAGAAATTTTGTTTCAAATGTTTTTTATTCAAAATTTAATAGAAATCTGTAAATTTTGTCTAAAGATTGTAGGCCGAATTTAATTTCCCTTACTTAAAACTTTTGTTATTTATAGAGATTTTTTTTACAGATATAGAGAGATAAAGATAGACACAAAAAATGTTAATGTTTATTATTATTATTATTATTATAATTTTTATTATTGAAGACTAGAAACGTAATAAGTCACCAAATTTTCAAGCGTGATTTTTTTTTTGCAATTACAGTATTTTTTTTAATAACTTTTTATAAAAGAAACTTAAATTATTTTTTTAAAAATCATTTGTTTATTTGATCCTGATTTAAATACATAAAATTTATTACTTATAAAAATACACAAGATTTATTTTTTTTATAAATATATCAAATACTCTTTAATTATAAAAATATTTCGAATTCTTAATTCTCAATATTAAAATTTGAACACACACACACTCACACACATAGGCTTTGTAAAGAATGTAACTGAAGTAACTGAATGTCAAATTAACGACTTGTAAAGATTCAGAGAATCTTTCTTTAAATACGAACGCAATTCGACGAAAGTTAGTTGTTTTTATCAAAATAAATTGCAAAGTTTACGACCGTGAACTCTTATATCGCCAATATTATTTGAACAATAGTAAAGAATAAGAATTCTTTCTTCAATACATCCAAGGTTTTCTAGTTATTTCCTGGGTCACCTAATTTAAAAAACGTAAATAAACTCTGATAAACAACCATTATGGTGAAGAAAATATTGCGAGATGTTAAACAAGGAAGTAAAAGATGTTTATTGTGTTTTGCAGTAGAAAACGTTCATTTATGTTTATATTCTTTGTGTTTGTATTTTAACAACTATCTTCCTTTTTATTGGCACTCATATATTCGGTATCAAATGTTGTATTGAAGTAATAAGTTTTCTTAAACAGTTATAGAAACTTTTTGAAAATAAAATGAAATGTAGAGACAAAATGTAGTGAAATTCTCGCCAAACATCGCCAATTATAAAATTCTGAAAATAGATTGTCGAATTATACTTTTTCCTGGAAAATATGTGTAGGCTTATTCCGGATTTATACTCGGTCAGTTATTAGACAGCGCATGCGCTGAAAGGGACCGATTCATGTTTGCCACAATTTCATATGATATATTCAAGCATTCCATGCTTGGCTATTGAATTGTCGTTTTGGCATCTCTGTTTTTTTCCCCTTTTTCACAGCGTATAGTATTATAATCTATATAAATAAAAATAAATGTTTGAATAAATGTTTGTCTAAAGTATAAAAATTATTTTCAGACCTGTTTACCGCATCTATTAACCATAGATTAACTACCAAATAACTCGCCAAGCAGATGCAACGTATTCAGTAATGATGCTAAATTCATACTAGACGTTAATATTTGATAATTATTGTATATAAATGCTACGTAAGTCGTTCTCTGAGATAATAGCCTTATTAGACAATATGCGAGAAAGTTTTTAGGAAAGCACTCATTCCGATAGAATTGAAATTTCAATTGAAAACTTAATAAAATGTTAGCGTTTTTTGCAGCATATTCCGGAAATATTAGAGTACAGCATTTTTTTTCTCATTATTTTTGCTTAAAAAATATTAATTCGACTATATCAATAAATTTAGGGCATAAATATATTTTCTGTGTTTCATCAATTAAAAAAAAATTTTTAATCACATTTTCTAATATTAATCTTGAGAATTCTGAACGAATGTTAAACGAATCACGAAATACAATAAATAGTTTCTTTCATTACCATTCTGAAAGAATACCAAGCTTTAAAATTCTGAAAGAATACACAAATCTAATATATAAAAATGAATATTTATTTGTAGAATAGAATAATAAAAATCGAATAAATATTATTTATGCTTCTCCTTTATATATCATTCAATTTCAATGAATGTATTGAAATTGAATTGCCGACAAAAAAAAATAAACATCATTCTTCCAATCATTCTTAACCAAACAAGATAACTATTTCAAATTCCAAACGATGTTTCGAATATTCCTTCTTCTACAGCAGCAACGCGCCGAGTACCAGCTTGCGATGTATATTTACATAAAGGATCATGGTAAATTAAAAAAAAAATGTCAACGTACCTAACGTGTAAAACTACAGAAAAACAACAAAAAAAATGGCAAATAAAAAAAAAGCGCTTCAGAACGAATAAAGAACAAAAAATGTTTGATTTAATCTATGAGTGATGAAGTTTTTTATGCCAAAAAAGTCTCCACATTTTACAAACACATGCTTAGTAAGAAAAAATACAAAGCAGCGGCTTGTAGTTATCACATCGGAACAATAACTTGCCATAGCCGAAAAGCATTTTTCAGCTTTCCTACGCATGCGTTTTTTACTTGCCGTCTTTGGCGTAGGTGTTGGCGGAATTTTGCCAATGTGTAGGTTGAATTCCGCCAAGGATCGAATTCGCGATCTTCCGATTTGCAACCGAGTAACTTATCTACTATACAAAAGTGACCACCGATGTTTAGTGGCAGTTACTGGCTTATCAAGATGTCACCACACCTTCTTATAATTGACATAGTGTAAACCCGGCATTAAGAAGTTGAGTAGATTATCCAAAACAGTTCTATAAATTTATACAGTAATAGTTACCAGATAAGTTGTTGAGAGGTCTTGGAAGTTTTAGCATCGGTTTCGCTTTTAATTTTTTTTTAAGTGTTGGTCCCTGCAAATTTGGTATAAAGATTGTGCGAAATTTCATCGATCTAGAACAAAGTTTTTTTTTGAGTTCTTTTTGTTACAGACAGACAATCGGCCATTTTCCAAAAATGATTTTCAAACTTAAAGAGTTCTAAAATATGGAGATTCATTAAAATTCCAAGTTCAAATTTTTGGATGATTTTTATACTTTTTATATACTTAGCACACGAGAAAAAACAAACAAACAAAAAGCAAATTATCTTTTATCATTATGATTAAGTAAAATGAGATTTCCATAGCAAAAATCAAGCGAATCATTTATTTTCCATCTTCATAAAGTAATTATTCATTGCAGAAAAACCTATTCGACAAACTGTTTATTTTATTGCATGTCCCACTGCTTACGCAGCTTAGCAAGCATCATTAATATACAATTCGTTGGCATCATTAAGATCTTTTAGTACACATGAAACAATTCAACTCCACTTTTCCATGCAAGAGAGGGAAAGGGATTAGTCATAGGGAAAAAAGGAACATTATTAGGAACATTTTATTAGAACTCGATCGATCGAAACGAGTTGTTCTCCCCTCCCAGTTTTGGTTTTGATAACCCTGACAAGACACTGCGATATTGGATTCTGTTGTTCGTTTGTGCTTGGCCTTGTTTAAGGAAAAATTAAAATATCGTTTGGTATATATTATTTATGTTGTTCTTTGATTGGATATATGCACGGACAGATGCATTAAACCGTTAATGCGTAGAATAAAATGCCAAAAGTGATGGAAAACTCTACGAGTTCTATAACTGTTTATTAATTTTCGTTAATTCTGTATTTTAAAAGGATTCTATTCTGTATTTTCAAATGATTCTATTCTGTATTTCAAAATGATTCGATTTTTGGTACTTTTCCTTTACACGGGTAAAAGATGCCGCCAATGTGAGCCAAACTCGAGTTAAGTCGCCAAGCGAAGCGAATGACAAAACAAATGCCACCAATGTGAACAAAACGAGGACAAAGTTTCCAAGTGTAATTAAGAGAAATCTGAGGTACTTTTGCAATTTTTGACGATTTTTTCGTTGCTCCAGTATAACGGAAAAGCATCCTATTTTTATTCCTTACATTAGCGCTTTTTAAAAATCTTTCTTTACATTAATTTCATCTTTCTTGTACAAGAAGTATACAAAAAGAAAACAATACAAAATTCAGGCATTTTGTGGTCCTAGGCAGTGCATAATACAAGGCCCATCTTTAAACAAATTGATAAATTTAGTTCCAATAATTTTTACTTTATCGTATACGAAATATACAAAAAGTATAGTCACAGTCAAAAAATTTGAACTAGAAATTTTGACTCATTTTATACACCAATGAATTCGAAGAACATATTTTTGGAAAATGGCTATCTGTCTGTTTGTAACAAAGATAACTCAAAAATGCTTTGTAATAGGCGAATGAAATTTTCCATACGGTCTTTACTCCAAATTTATAAATTAAAAACAACTTTGACAATAAAATTAGATGAAATGGTCTATCAGAGTGTTCGAATACAAGTTAACACAATCACTAGAAAACGAAGAAAACTTTATGAATAAAATCCGGTGCACATATTTCAAGCATAAAGCGTAAAGCATACCTATCGAATTTTGAGTAAAATCTATTAATAGATTGAAAATAGCGTGTATTGCTTCAAAACTCAATGATTTATATCAAATTTGAATGCGATTTTATGTGACTACAAATGTGGTTTTTTAAATCAAATTTTTACTTTAAGTGAGTACGAAGAATGCATCTAAAAACCGAATTCGGTTTTCGAATACTTTAATCCTTATATCTGAGATAATCGCCAAAAATATCGCCAAGGATGACACGGTACATTCAGTAAAAATGCTAAATTTTTACTGAAAGATAATATTTCATAACTATTGTACGCTATTGCCGTGTAAGGCGTATCTGCGATATCAACTTTATTAGAAAGTATACGAGAAAAGCTAGGGAAGACTACCCCGGTTGATTTAATAGTTTTGATGCTATTACTCTGTCTCCATTACACAATGAACAGAACTTAATTAAAATAATTGAAATAAAAACTTAATTAAAATAATTGGAATAACATTGCTTTTAAGTCGGAAAATAAAACAAAATCATGTTTTTTTTTTGTTTTTTACTATTGTTAATGCACATAATTTTGATGGCAGTTGTAAGATACTTTTGTGGATTTGAAATTGGAACGCAAGTCAAAAAAGCATTAAAAAGTTTGGGATGTCTATTTTAAGAAATAAATAGTTTAAAGAAACTTACTAAACGATTTCATTTAAAGCTAAAATAATTTGATTATGAATCACGATATTTCTTTCATCGGTCAATTGTTAAATTTCTTATGTTTAAAACATTTCTTAAATCTAGAAAAAAGACAATAAAGGATTCAATGGTTAAAGAAAATACAGTTCTGATTGTAAAAATTACAAACGTACAAATAATTTGAGAATTTTTATTTTTAAAATATTGAAGATAATTTTTTTAAGAAGCAGCTTTTGAATGCACACATTTACTAATATACATTTTTTAAAAATATTTTTTTTATATCCTTTTAATCTTTAAATTCATTAATATTCATTTATAATTAATATATTCATGGAATCAATTGTTTTTGAAAATTAAATTAATAAAGCAAGTATCTAGTAAAGAATTAAATTAATTAATTAATAGACAGTTACTTTAATATTGTGTTATTCGCTCAGATTACACAAATGTAGAAAAATTAAAAATACTAGCATGTTAGGAAGTAAGGGAAAATTTGAATGCAACGATCTATCTTTAGGAACATGAAACAAATTGCTCTAAGTGGAAATTTAAAAACGAAATCAATCTATAAGACATCACAGTTACATTAAGTAATAAAATGCATTTAAGAAATTCCATCTAAATTGTAGAGCATTGTAGAATTGTGCCAATGTGTAGGTTGAATTTCACCAAGGATCGAACCTGAGATGTTCGGTTTTGAAGTCCAGTAACTTATCCATTCGACAAAAGCGAACGCTGCTGTCTAGCGGCTGTTACTGGCTTATTAAGATGTCACTACAAAGCTATAAGCAGCATCAGCAAACAAATAAATAATAAAATAAAAAAAATAATTGACATCTGATATCCTAAATTTCAAGTTATCACATGATATTCTTTTACATTTTGGGGGTGAATGTATAGAATATCTCACAAAATTTCATTTGGCGCCAAAAGAACTGGTTAAAAACCGGATATCTGTACTAGCACAAGCGAAATTAATTTCTCGCCAAATGAACAGCGATTAGTTAACTAAATGTTGTAGTCTGTTTTAATGCCTACTTCCCCTCTTACGTAGATTTGTCTACTTACGGTAACCATGTTCAAGGTTTTTCTCTTGACGGTAGGTCAGTATAATTTTTTTGTCTCGTGACATCAATCCAACAGAAATCCGATTGAAACACTTGAATTAATTGAATTAGTTTACTGAATTTTGTAGCAAGTTACATAACTCTTATCTTCTCTTTTGGATACTAGATGACGATGCCTGATAGGCTATACCATATACCATCCCATGCTGCAATGCTCATTGCAATCAGAATGAGATGTAACACTGTACTGTTAAGCTGCGCGTGTGAATCTCTTGTCTCGTCTTTGTTCAGTGTGTGAATGTGATTATTAAAGAAATGTTCCTGAAAACATAAGTTCTGTTGATTCCTGCACAGATCATAATAATCTACATTCCACCACAATTTTAAATTATGAAAAAAAAAGCGGGTGTGAAGATTCTACATTTGGGTTAATGACTGATAAAAACATGCAACTGAATATTTTGAACTATGACTCCCTAAAACTTAAAAAGATCATTTCAGATAGTGCTATTCAGATAGAATAGAATTAAAACTATTATTAAAATTAAATGAAAACTACGCAAATATGAAACTGATATCATTACAAAGGTAATTTTTTGAATTTAAGATAGTACAAAGACTATTTTTTGGAAGATGACTGTTTTGGAAGATTTGAATATAAGTTTCCGTAGGGAATTCGTAACGATTTCAACTAGACTTAAGATTTATGTACAGTAGCCAAAGTTGAAACATTTGGAACTATTTCTCTCCAAATGTAATTATAGCAATTTTTTACTGCACCCTCTGAAAGTGTTTTGTTAACATTTCTGATATCCATCCAGGATGGAAATATTTAGACAAATTTTTGGAAATTGGCACAATTTTGGCATGCCATACAGACAGGTTAATCGGGGACATGGTGGATATTCCTGCTATTTTAGCTATAAGTTGAAAAATGTGACAACCTTCTTTGTCATTTTCTAATAAATCTAAAGGCGAAAAATTGATGCCTCAAGAAGCGATAAATGGAAAATTTTTCTCCCCCGCATTTTATGGCTTCAAAAATCCCAGACGAAAATTACATAATGTTGTCACATGATAATAATAAACAAATAAATGAGTGAAGGAATTAAAAGCAAATAAATAAATAAATAAATAAAATACAAATAAATAAATGAAATAAAATAAAAATAAACAAATGAAAAACGAGTAAAAAATAAATGAAATAAAATAAGAATGAGAAAATAAAAATAAAATAATAAAGAAATAAAAAGTTTATTTAATTTTCTGTTTAATATCTAAATATAATAGCGCTGTACTTTCCTTTAGCTTAATTAAAAAGAACAAGTTTTCTGATGTTATGCAGTTTGCTGTTCTGATGTTCTGTTCGTTTCGAAATTAAAATTCTTTAAAACTTCATCGTAAAAAAGAAACCAAACTTAAAAGAATATTAGTTAATAAATAAA
>JAPMOQ010013294.1:0-14295 GCA_026543055.1 Argiope trifasciata
GAATTCGTAAAAAGTTATTTGAAAGTTCTATAATATTTATATACTGAATAATCCAAGACTAAAAAGTAGACAATAAAAATATTTTAATCCATTAATACAGATATGTTTTGAAATATTTTCATTAAATGTATCAAAACTAAAAAAAGGTATTAAGCTATTAGTTAATTTTATCCTCTTTTTAAAACATAAATATCTATATGCATATGATCTCCGTTGTCACGTTTTATCATCAAATAGTTGTAAAACTGGAAAGGACATGCAATGAAACAAATGAAATGAAATAAATATTTCCGAATTTGATTTTGATTATAAAATCATTCTAAAACTACTTATATTAAAAAACCCTTCTTGTATTGAATAGCATCTTGTTGAAAAAATGTGATTCCGTGTATTTATCAATAATTTCTTCCATCAATTGAATGGAATACTGAAAAGAAAGTAATCAAATAAAAGTATATTTTATACTTATTGATAGTTTTGAAATTTGTTAAAGTGACACACAAAACTGGTCTTTAAATTTAAAACTGTTGCTTAGTGATTTTAAAACGCAAGTGTTGAAATTCCAGTTACATTGCAAAAAAATATTATAAAATTTAACAAAATAATGTCAAACCTATATATGTAGGATTTTAAACAAATCCGAATTAATGGAAATGTGATGGATTTTATCTTACTAGGAAATATATTTTGCATTATTTATTAATACGCTTTCAATTTATTTTACACAAAACCGCCATTTACTATAAGGCTTTGAATATTTAGACTTTAAATATTTATTCAAATCTGTTTATTAACTCTGTTACAAATAAGGATTTAAAACCGAGTTTTATCTAAACATTTAAATAAAAGTAATCCAAGTATAGTGTTTTATGTTTATAAGATAAATGCAGTGTTTTAGTTTAAAATACCATGCTTTGAAATGAAGGAATAATAATTTGATCTTACAAATATGCCCAACATATTTAGCCAAATATTTTAATGCGTAAATGGCAAAATATCGCACTTAACCAGCCTATACTGTGCTTTAGAATTTTCTGAATGTAAGAAAATATATATTTAGAAGGAGTTTAATGATAAAGCATTTTTTGAGCATTATATTCACGAAACAAAAGAAAAAGAATGTTTATCAACCGAGTTATGAAAGATATTTTCAGTTTAGTTTAAATGAATTAAATTTTATTTTGAAATACGGAACAGAGTATTGAATTCAAACATCTCTCATGATTTTATGGGATTAACATATATTCATGAATTGCAATTTTTTTTCTCTATGGATTAATGAAATACCTTTATTTGAAACCTCCATATTTCTTTTTCACCTAAATCTAAATAGAATCCTAGAAAATATATCTTAAGAAATCGAAAAAAAAAAAAAACTCTGAGTAAGCTGGAAGACAAAGATGGATTCTTTTACATTGTAGGGAAACTACCTACTACCTAACAAAACTAATTGGGGATGTTCGAAACAGTCCAAGTTAAGGCTTGAAAATTACTTTTCAGCCCATAATTTCCAAGATATTACAGTTATCGAAAACCTATAAATACAACAGTGTTTCGTCTTAATGAAGTTCAAGTTTATTTAATTAAATTTATTTATTTCTCTTCAATATTAAGAAAGATCTAGAGAAATGAAAATTTCCAGCCTCATTCTTTCCGACTCCTTTTAGTTAGAAGGGGAGTTTACTAACTTGTACGGGATTTTTACATTTCTAACGAAATATTCCACACCAGTTAAAAATCGAAATACTTCTTTGGTTATCTGGTTCTCAAAACAACATGAGAATAATGTGTATGTGTGTGTGGGTGAACTTTTGAATGAAGTGTGGTTTTGGGTTTCTTGAGACTATGATTGGTGAAGAATTAAAGAAATTTTCTGGAAGTCTTTTCATGATAAACATTGCAACATCTAGTCTTCTACTAATTGCAATATCTAGTCTTTGGTAGACAATAATCTATCAAATATAGTAAATTTCCTCACGGGTTGATTGAAACCTTTACTTAAAAAGTAGTTTGGAGAAATAAAAACACAATGTCATAAACTACAAATACGTAATTAACACAAAGTGTTGAATGTACTAAGAGATGCAATTGGCCAGCGCTTAAGTTGCATTTCAGAGTAACCCATTAAAATTTTTGACAAGAAACTGATAATGTTTAGAAATGCCGAATTAGTGAATTTTCATAAAGGTATGGAAATATCGATGGCAATTAAAATCTTGAGGCATGAATACTTGCATAAAAAGATCTGCAAGACTAACTATTTGCGAAGTTACTGACAAAATTAAGTAGTTGAGCTACTTCCTAGTACATAAGGAAGTAATTCTTTCTGAATGCCTAGCTCTCACTTTATTTTTTATCCATTTGGAAACATTTTGTTTCAAAGCCTCAATCAATTCTTCAATATTCTTAGCTAATGTTTTGGACTCTTCATGAAGACTGAGTGAGAAATTTTTTGTTGGAAAGCTTGTTCCTGTGTCCTGCAACATCCAGATCTTGCCTTCTTGTTTATTTCTCTTCCTTTTCTTGTACTTTTATTGTAAGCATTATTGATCCTAATATGTCAAAAACCTTTTTATGATATCTGTTGTTATTTGGCGATAGCTAGACCAAAACTCGAGAGCTTATGGTTCGTAGCCAGATAACATGACCACAAGACTAAAAGTCAGTAGTCAATCTTGAGGATGTTATCTGGCTTATGAAGTTTCCATTACATATCCTTACAATATTGGCCGGCTTTCAAAATATTTGATAACGTCTTTTGTATGTCGTACAGTAGGGCCGCAGTGGCCCGGTGGTAAAGTCGCGGCTTCGGAACCGGAGGGTTTCAGGTTCGAGACTCGATTCCTCCGAAGAACCGTCATGTGAGGGGGTCTTTTGCACGTTAAATCTGTCAGGCCAAATGTCCTCCCACTGGTGTGGCGTGTTGTGGAGAGGGGGGTGCCAGTTCAGGTGTCGTCCTCGTCATCTGACAGTGGTTCAAAATGACGAGGTCCGTCCCAAAATAGCCCTCATGTTGCTTTAAACGGGACGTTAATATAACTAAACTAAACTAAAAGTCGTACAGTATCTTGTGTTAATAGGAAGATGAAAAAAAAAATACATATCAGGAATTTTGTACCAATTAGCGGGAACTGAAGTGACATTCACGGATGAAGTTCATTCAAATGCTCAGAAGTTTACAAATGCATGGCGTAAAATCGAATATTCTTTGGATTTGCTACGTGCACTCAAGGGATTATTATCTTTGGTAGTTATTTTTAAAAGATATTTTGTTTTTGTATTTTTAAGTTTCTATTTCATTTAAAACTCTAAAGTGTATAAGTAATCAGGGCGGCTATCCTGTATTTTAGACTTCGGTCCATTTTCGGCTTTTTGTATTTGAATGATACTATTTTGAGCCTCAGTCAAAGATCACAGAATCACTACTGACGTCAGTTTGGCCTCTGTATTTGAATCTCTTAGTGTACCGGACAGTCGAACATGAGACGAGGAGCCGGACTTTCATCGAACGAAGTGTTCTATCCATCAATGTGTCCAACAGATAAATCTTCGTTAACCCATTCGCGAACTGTCCGGAAGTTCCCCAGTGACCAATTATCTGCCTCGCAGTTTCGGGAAAGACTTGATTGTTCGGACAGTACAGAGTTTACAGAGAATTTTAGAAGATTGTAACTCTTATCAAGATTTGAGAGTTACTTCTTCTTTGGTAGATAATGTTTCAAGAAATAAATATGAGATAATAAATAATTTTTATAAAAAGACATCATAATGTTAAACTAAAATAAACAGTTCATTAAAATAAATAAAAATACATTTACTGGGTGCTGTTTTCTGTTGGATTTCAAAAATCTAAAGGTTAGAAATGCTTAGATAAAAATTGCTGTTTCAAAGAATAATTGAAAAATATCTCTCTAAAAACAACAAAAAAGGTTTTTAAATGTAGATCAGTTTTACAAAAAGTAATATATAAGTTTTAAATAATTATGGCTTAATTCTCTGCAAATATCTCCTGTTTGGAACACTGAGTACGGAAGGGAAAAAATGACGTGTTAATAGACATAATGAAATATTACCCTTTTATTGCATCCTTTATTTTTGAATTTTACTGGTTTTCCCATTTTAGTTTCTAAAGAGAATATTTATTGCTAAAAAACTCTAATTTTTAGTCATTTATATTTCTGTCAAAATTATTTTTTTTCCTCTAAAAGATAAAACTAATAATTTTATAGAATATTTTTTAAAAGAGATTGGAAAGAAAGAGTTTTTTTTTGTCATTATTTTCAAGTTAAGTTCTGCTATTGTGTTTTGTTCACGACTAAGCCGAAATTATCTCTTTTGAAGTGAATATACTCTCTAATTTATCTGGTAGAATTCATTTTGTTACATGTCACTTCGTCACAATAATTCTCTATAAACATTTTTCATGATTAGTTATTTTCATTTTGGAAGTGTCTGACTAATATTTATTGTTATTAAAAGAATACCCGATTTTTCATTAGGAAAATAAAATTCTTGAATTTGGAATATGATCAACTAATTTAATCATGACCTAAACCTGCATTTATTGTACAAAAGCCGGAACACTAAATTTAAACCATTTCTCATGACTATTCTTTATTATTAACTAACAGTTGTAACCGCAGATCTACCTATAGCTAATTATTCTATATCTACCTAAGAAAAAAAATATGCATATGCATATCCAAGTTGTAGAGCTTTTATCTTCTATTCATAAGACGTTTCTTCTTCATAACTTCAGGAACTACACTTAAAAATCTGAATTAAATTTTTCAGCTCTGGTCTTTGGCCTATATGTAAAATTTTCTTTAGTCCAACCCCTATATAATTGATCATGAATAAACATGGCATTTATATGTCAATAGTAGCGTTTTTTAGGGATAGAATTTTAACTTAAAATAATAAGAATATCTAGCAAAAACAATATAAAGATTCTTTGATTCAGATAATTAAATGTTTAGAAAATTGTAATGATTAGGATCTTTACAGAACAATTCAGGAAATCGAAATTAACATTGTATGTTAAATAATTTAAATATCCGAGGAAAAATTTACTGATAGCGTTTGTTAAAAATTGTTTTTTTTTGGAGAGAAACTTGTCATACATTATTTATTTGTGATCAAAATTATATTTGTGCAGTAGTTTGCTCTATGAGTTCAAACAGAATACAGCCAATGTCATTTTCTTGTCTGAGAGAGGATCAATGAATTCTCCAATATATTCCTAATTTACTTAGTAGGGTGCAGGAGTAATAACTATTCGGGCATTTATTCTTGTTATTACGTATTTTTATTTAGTTTTATTCAAAGAGAGATGGATAAAATGGCAGGAATATCCTCTATAGATTCTTGGTATTTCGAAGAATTTAGATTATATTTTTGAAGCTTGATTTTCTGTAATATATGATAACATCTTCAACTGTAATCCTTTCAAAGTAAAGAATAGACTTCATGGCCATTTCGTAACATAATTCGTTTTTTGATTCCAAGAAATATTGAATGTTCCAGCTTCCAAATCAGTAGCGCATTTTGGTAAAATTTTGCCTCAGAATTTTTGAATCTATTTTAATTATTTTCAGATGACGGAAAAAGAAAGAATATAAAAGATGTAAAATTCAGTGATTTGAAAACTTAAAGAACTGAGAAACTGCCTATCATTAATAATAATTTTTTCTGGAATAAGAACTCATCAGTAGCTTGGCGGATCGCTAAACATTCAACTGTAAAGATGGCATTCAAGAGTAGAATTTGATAAAAGTAAGAGTGCCACTGTACGATGTTTAATTTTTATAAAGAGGCCTTTTAGTGTTTACTGTTACTAAAAGACAAATCCAACAGTTAAAAAAATTTAGATCGCCGGCGTGTAAATTTTCACCGAGTAAGATATACTAAAAGCATTGGGAAAACCAATGCGTACATAAATAAGCCCATGTTTTGAGTATATTTTTAGTTATTATTTTTTATTTAAAAAATTATTATTTGAGTACAAGCTAAAATCTTAGTTATTCTTAGTACGCGATAAGAAAAAGAAGCTTATGGTATGCTTATTGAACATAATGGTGATGATGATGTCATGTCCATGTTTCTACGAAAAAGGGGTGCTGTAGCTTCTGAGGGTAAACACCTCTGAGCACCCAGAGGGCAGAAGTCTGATTTCTAGCTCAAATGAAGGTGGCACAAACATTCATTTGCACAACCCCTTCTTACAGGGGCGGGGGGGGGGGGGGCTCATTCATACACCTCACAAATAGAACACAGAACAACCATACCGGAACCCAGGAAGCCCAGATCACAGGAAAGGCACGCTACCCCTCAGCCAGAACGCCGTCATTGAACATATTAAAAGTTTAAAATTATTTAAATATACTAGTACAATATGCATAGTTATTACAATGGGAAAAATGTTATAAAATGAAATTAAGATAAATTATGAAATTGATTAATATTAGAGATAGCTTGGAAATATGTATGTCACTAAGTAATTTTTTTCTTAATTTTAAGAGGACGTAAAATATTTTTTTACACTGATTCATACAGTAAAAATTTTGTAAGTTTATCCGACTTAAGGTATTAAGGGAAAAAAATTCAACTATTTTTGTACTAATTTTAAAAGTATATAGAGTTATCAATAACCGAATAAATTCTTCTGGGATTAAGCTCCATAAAAAAGTTCTTACTGATTCCAGGTTTTGGAATTCATCAATTCTTATAGTGAAAGTTCATATTACAGAATGATTAAATACTATTAATCGTATTGTTTAAATTCAGCACATAATTAATCCTCTAATTTCTCCATGTTAATTAACCCCTTCCAGTATGATTTAAGAATACAAAAATTATGGGCGAAATAGTTATTTAATTTTTATTTAAGAAAACTTAATTTATTTTATAATTCTAACTAATTTATAATTATTTACTAAATTATATTATTGGAATGGATGTAATTGTAATTTGTAAATTCGCATTCAACATTTCTTCAAGAATCTCTAGTGATTTCGGATTAACCCCCTAGTTTTCGCGTTTACGCCATGGACTCCCGTAATTTTTATTTTATTACAGACACATAATGTGTCTGCGACTCCATAGTATTCATAAAATTCACTTATTAGTCACTATGCGCATTTTCGTCTTCTTGGTAATATTTTACTATCACTAGTTTCAATATCAGTATCAGTTAAATATATGCTTATTTTTCTGAATCACTTTGATCTTCTTGATTTACATTACTCTTATTCATTAAGGTGTTTATTTCTCTGCACAGTTAGCATTTAGTTAGTCAGATGTTCTGGCTAAATGTTTATTAGAATAAATGAACATATTTATTAGAATGACTACAATTAGTTAGACCGTAACTTGTACAAAGACAATCAAACGATATATGATAGTGATCTATGATATCAACATAAGTAATAAAGTTCCTTCGAATTCAACACACTAGACATTTTAAATCAAATTTATTATTACATTCAACAGTAAATTTAGTCGTATGCCGAGTATAGCTCGTCATTGTGCTATATGGCATGAAAAATCAATGACAAGCTATACTAGTCATTTTACGGAAAGGGGTTAATTACTACTACTGACTTTAAATTGGCTAATACTATATTTTAACTATATGTCCTTTATCTTTCGACCAACTGCATAATGGATTCCAGATCTGATAAGATGTATTATATGTTTATAATATGAATTGGACTGACCCTCACTCATGATCATTATTGAAAAATTTAACCTTTAGAAAATACCTATTCGTCTATAAAAATCTCTACTAGAAGAGAATACTAATATTTTCATGAAAGATAATGATATATTACACCATCCAAAATGAGGTATTTAATAGTAGATTTAAATAAATTATTAGAAATTACTCCTATATATAAATTATACGAAAGAAAATTGATAAAATAATGTCCTTGTAATATGCAGGTTTTGTATCTTAGCAACAGTGAAGTAACAATTGAATTGACATACAAATGAAATCCGTACATAATTATGGAGGCGTTTCGTTTGTGATTACTTAATGCTTTCAGATACGGCCGCGCCAATCGAAATGGGCGTAACCTATTACTCGTTACGGTATGAGACATGGAAGACAAATTGCTGTAATTGAGCTAAAAGGTAATTAGTCAGTTTGAGAATGAAATTAAGTAATTATTTCTGATTGCATGCGCATTAGTAAATTTAATGCTTATTTTCAAATGCATGTATTGAAGCAAGTAGCGGTAATTCTCGCGCATAATTACATCAAAAAGTAATATTACATATTCTGTAATAGCGCTGATTATTTATGAGTATTGAATGTTAATGACATCTCATTAATATATTTGTTCAGTGTTTTGAAGAAAAAAACATATTCAAACAAATTCGTTGATTATGTTAAATTCTTTTTCTTTGTTTTTCTCTTATATAAAATATAGTAAATATCAAAAAATTCAAACAAGAGATTTTGATGAATCTCCACATTTTAGACATTCTCTGAGTTCAAGCATATTTTGTGCATTCTAACTTTTTGAGAGAGAGAGATGCGTGAGATTAGTTTTATGGTTTTACACTAAATTAGTAGACTTCTAACAAATTTTGTGCAAGATCTGCTCAAATTAAAAGTGGCTATTTGGTTATAAGTTGATACATAGCTTCAAAGCTAAGACAGCTGGATAAGTAAGATTTATCACACATATTTAACATCTAAAATGTAGACAACTGTCAAAGTTTGTGTAAAAACCAAAAAGTGGTGGAACATCTGCCGGCTTTTATTTTCCAAATCATGCAATGCTATATCTCCAAAACGAGATGTCTTAAAATTAATCGAATTGATATTTTGCGCATTCTGTTTGTTTATCGCTTTCTGAAAAAGATGAAAACTCTTTGAGAGAGATAGATGCATGAGATTAGTTTTATTGTTTGACACCAAATTTGTAGACTTCTAACAAATTTTGCTCAAGATCTGTTCGAATTAAAAGTGTCTATCCGGCTATCCGGTTATAAGCTACAAAACGAAGAGAGCTGGATAAGCAACATTTATCACACATATTTAACATCTAAAATATAGGCTACTCTCAAAGTTTGCGCAAAAATCAAAAATCAGTTGAACATCTGTTGACCTTTATTTTCCAAAGTATATAAATCAATTACTCTAAAAGTAAATGAAGGACGCGTTGGCCAGGTGGTAAGGTCTAGGCTCGTGAGCTGTAGGTTTTCAGGTTCGAGGTCCGATTTTACCAAATAACCGTCGTGTAAGGGGGTATATTGCACGTTAAATACTTCAAGCAAACATCCTCTTTTTGATGTAGTGAGGAGAAGGGGCTGCCAGCTCAGATGCCGTCCTCGTCATCTGACCGAGGTTCAAACTTACGAGGTACTAGAGTTGATTCAAAAAAGTGTTACGAACACTAGTGTTGATTCGAAATTGGACGTTAATATAACTAAATTTACTTAAAAACTAAAGGTCTTAAATATATCAAATCTGATATTTCCTTTTATGACTGCATTGCAGCTTTGCGACAAAATTAGGCTGGGAAAAAGGCGTCTAAAACACGTTATCTATAGTAGAGAATATGGGAAAAAGTTTACTTTCGCTGGTTGTAACGATGATATGCAACATAACTAAAGCCTTCTTATGTTTTAATACATTTGTAATAGTACATTGATTGCTTATTTATAAGTTTATTATTATTTTTATATACTTTAATCATTATTGTTTTACTTAAATGCCATTATTCATATTTTTGATGTCAGGAGCTTATTTTTCAGGAACTAACTCGTCTTTTCCTGATAGCAAAAAATGATGTAAATCATCTATAGATGGCTTAATTATAGTAATTGTAATATGAGGTTAAAGCGATTATAAATTTTGTAATAAAATTACTTATGTCTGTAAATTTCATTGCGTGTAATCTTGAACCCTAATATGGTGGTTGGTTCTTATCTTGTGCTAAAATGATGTGAACCCACCCAATGTTAAATATGCAAAATGTTGAAACACCTAGAATTAAATTTGCAATATATGGTTGGAAAAGGCTACATTTTCATATGGCATGTGACTAGGATGGGATGCTACTTGAAACTTCCTGAATTTCGTCTTCCATAATTCTTGTATTTTCCAGAATCTTCACTTTTGTTGGTCAAATCACATTATGGGCATTATGTTCGTCACAAAGGTCAGAGCAATTGACTTATCGTCAATTCAGAATCCATTAAGAATGTATGCATATATCGTCATTAGAATAAGACTAACTAGACAAAAAAGAGGTACTATGGCTCTTAAAGCAATATCCATGATTTTACAACTTTTTAAAGACTATGGTCCTTAATATTTAATAAATCTCATAAATTTAATTCGAATAAGGATATTGGAAACGACTAGCAAATATATTTTTTTAAATGTTGAGAGAAAATATTTGGAAAATTAAAGTATAATGTTTTAGGTAATTCTCCTCCGACAATAAACAAACATTTAAATGTATTCTTTTTCACTCTTTTGAAGACATCAATTTACAGAGTTTAAATTCCTTTTAGTTGTCTTTGTGTTTTATACTTACACAAAAATAGAGTAATGAGCTGTCCAGGGAAATTTAATTATATTGTTCATATCAAATTTCAGCGCTGTTTTGCAAAAATAATTTTGGTTCAAAAATTAATTTAAAGCATATCCACTTAAATTCTACTTAAAGGCCAAACATACACTGATACTTAAAAATGATTACGCATTATTTATTATGCCAGAATATATAGGAATAAATTGTGCCTTATAGGCAATTTATCATAAAAAAATTAACAAACTGTATTTCATAAATAATGCAATAAAACAAGACAATGCAATAACATGTTAAATAAAATTATTTGATATATTATTTTTCAGTTTTCTACAAATATAAAGAATAATTTATATTTGTTTATAAAGTGGAAAGCAACTATAAATTATAATTTTTTTTATTTATATAATAAACAAATATTTATTTCTGAAACAAAATTTTAAGAGTTATTTTTTTAGAATCTACAGGTTTCTAAGTTTTATTTTTCTTCATTTATTGACCCAACGAGAGAGGTTTGAAATATTAATTTATCCAGGGTAATACATCTGTTTAAAGTTCAATGATCTTTCTTATTACAAGGTTAAACAAATAAATTCTAGGATTCAAGTTCATACATTTTATTTAAGGAAAGAATATTTTAAGGCATTCTCAGATATTAAAACAAAACAACTTACAAAGGCATATGATAATATTTATCTTGCTAGGTTTGGTAATTTTTTCAATTTTCTGTCTGGTTCTTCATTACCATGCTAGTTTTCAATGTTCCTACGGCGAATATTTTTTGATGCTATTTTCGAGTTCTTTATAATGTTTGTGTTAAGACGCGTGAGAAAAAATAACACCCACTATCAGCCGTTAGCATAACTTTGTAGTTAACTTAACCGCCACCAAAAAGTAATAGACAGAGTTTACTTTTGAACTTAACAGTCGCCGAGCATCCGAGCATTTCCTCGCCAATTTTATCCTTTTTTTACTTCCTTATTTTCCAAACTTTTGAATTTTTTTATCTCCCTAAAAGTAAACAGGATAATAAAAACATTTCCACATTCTTCATGAGACCGAAAACTAATTTTTTTCTTCTTCTTCATTCAGTTAGAAAGTAAAAAATAACGAATGAAAAAAAAAACGTGCATTTCGGGTTGTCTCTTTTCAACTGAGTAAATCAAATTACGTAAGAAAACAGCCTCTCTGAAAAACTCGTCAAAATGGTGTATTCCTCCGAAAAAGGGCGATTTTCCACGAGAATTTACGACTTCGGCAGCGATAAAAAGAAGAAGCAGTGTTTCATTTATCTCGTTACTGCACGTTGTGTGTGTATCTGGGATCTTTTTTTTTATTCTAGGCTTAATGGAACCGCTCTGCATTGTGACGAATCATAGATTCTGAAAATGACAGTCTATTTTTGTTGAGGTGGCAAATCGAATAGATGCGCACAAGTTGATTTTCTATCATTTTCCAAAGTACGCCATTATGAGAGACGTACTATGCCATGTCTGTAGATCTAATCTTGCTATGGGATAGACCATTTCGAATTCATTCTATAAAATGGAAGGCTTCGAAAGTGGTGGTGAAATTTTTCCGATTTAGTAGAGGAAATTGAAGTTTGTTTGAGAGGTTATTGAAAACAAACGAAGTCTTCCGTTATCTTTTGTTTTGTTTCGAGTTTAGGTAAACGCATGTATCTTTTATTTGTTTTAAAGCCATAAAACTTTCCGAAGATTTCAAATTATGTATCGCTTTAAGAAAATGAAAATGTGGGATCCTGAAGTATAATAGTCTGACATTAAAGTCTATTATAAATATTATTATAGTTACCATAATTGAAACAGTGATGTAGTTTTAAACAGTAAAAAATAAATAAAACAGTGAAAGCAGTAGTTTAGACAATGGTTAATTTTACAGTCGTAAAATGTCAATAAAATTTTAGCAATTCTAATAAAATGCACTCTCGGGATAATGTAAAAACAAAGTCTTTTAAAGTTTATTTTAAATTCTTAACTATATTACTTCTTTTTATGACATTACAATATAATCGGGTATAAATCATTTAAAAATTATAATTCTTTAAAATTATAATTTTGGTTATCTTACAGAATTTAAGGACTAAATGGAGCGAAAATGGGACATACAGTAACCCATACAGAGATGAGAAATATGGTAGCAATCCATCATATACAAAAGTGTTTTAATTACAGATTGCATTTACTAATTTTGAGTCCATGGACATAATTTGACTAGAAAGTAATATGGTTATCGCTTTCTGAAAAAATTACTATTATAACTTCATATTAAGATATTTGCCTAGATATTAGAAACTCCTTCATATTTCCACTTATCTTCGTTACTATAGAAATGGAGTTCAAATTCATTTTGAAGTTAGTTGGCAAAAAAAAAAAATGTATAACCAACGATTAGATTGGCAGATTTGTTGTTGATAATTACCCTTTCATAGATGACTGCGCAAGTCTCCAGATTTTTGAATTACCCTTTCTCCCTATTGCAATAAAATATTGTATACATTGATGTCCATCATTGCACACAAAGGGTGTGTATCAGTGATGCGTTCGGGCAGTGGGTGTACAGTGAAAAGACCATCAGAATAATGAGTAAAAAATCTTTTTCTTCACAAAACACAGGTGGGAAAAAAACGCAGCCAAAGATACATAAACAGAACTTATACAAATTAATAAAATGCAAGCTGAATAGTTATTAAATATTTAGCAACAACGAATACGTTTAGAGCGATGTTTCTGGAGATAAACATTTATATAATATGGTACCAAACTTAACTTCTATTTTTTTAATGAATGGATTTTTCTGAGGAATAGTATACATTACTTATAGCTTTGTGTATTGCGAGTGATATTTGAAATCATATAACAAGTTGCACTTAATTTTTCTGAGGAATAATATACATTTCTTATAGCTTTCTTTTTCATTGTTTAAAGCTTATAGCTTTCTCTTTCATCGTCATGGTGTATTAAAATATTTTTAGGATTGAGATTTGCCTAAGAACGTATTTTTTAGCGTATTAAATCAATTTAATAAATTTTATTAACTAAGAACTAAGCCACAAATCAAGTCACACCATTGTATTTGAGATAAGAAACTGATGCATCCAGAATTTTGTCTTAATGAAAAATTTCTGAGAACTTATAAAACCCACGTAACTACATTTAAAGATTGTGTATTTTTTGGTAACCGTACTTCCCATGTCCATAGACGGGGTTAAATTATTGGCCATACATCATTAATAAAGCTGTTTCTATTCGTTACCCAATATAAATTTAACATGGTTTGCTATCCGTTTAATAACATTCGTTCAATAAAAAGAAGATATTTTTGTGTGCAAATGTGCACCGTTACAGATTCAGTGGTCCATTCCAGTAGCTTTGATAAACGGTGATTGGCTTTCACCTGCAGTTGAATGCAGGTGGTAGGCATATCGACACTGACTCTCGAAGTAAAATCACGATTTATCAATTTCCGATGGCAGTTTTTGGTGTTTCGTGTAATAGCGGAGTTTTGGAAGCACGTCTGAAACAGAGATTGATCACGAACAAGGAGAAAAAAATAATCGATATTGGTGAGGAAATGAATTGGTTGAACGTTTCAATAATGTAATCGGGTTTTTTTAAGCATTTTTTTTATTCAAACTGTGAAATCTACCGTCAAGAGAGATCAGCAGTGTTTGATAGAGTGGATGTAATTGAATGAGTTTATTCAGGAAAACAATAGTGGTAAC
>JAPMOQ010013295.1:0-18246 GCA_026543055.1 Argiope trifasciata
CACACACACACACACACACACACACACACACACACACACACACACACTAAATATAATAACGCAGTCACACTAGCATATCACCATCGCTCAAAAACCACTAAATCAAGTCAGCTAAGCTTTCGCAATTTAACAATCATATTTAGAAATTCGAAACAGCTAAATTCGTTTTGACTAACAGCCACTGTCATTTTGAAGATAATTTATAGAAAAACATAATTCTAGATTATATTTAAATGTTTTCTAATTTGTACATAATTTATATAGTTAATATTTTATTAAAATAGCAAACAATTTAATTCGCATTAATAATGTTCCTATTCTAAGAATAGTTTTTTTACTTCGTATCTGTAGTAATTTTCTTCATTTCTTCAATTAATTAATCTAAATCATAGATACATATGCCAAAACTAAATCTTAAAAGAATCAAATTCTGATAAAAATATTGTAAGTAAATTGGAAACATAACGATATCTGTTTATAATTATATTTTAACTTTTGATGAATTTCTTTTTGGTGATTACGTTGTATTTTGCTTGAATAGTGATTAATTAATTAATAATAATAATAATAGGTCCTACCCTTTTTTCCACACTTATAAAACAACCACTAAAACTTTTTAATTTCTAGAATTAATTATTGGTTGGTGCCATCTTTATAAAATCAGTTTATACATAAATTAATATATTAACCAATATTATGCGCTCTTGGATTGTTACTTTCTATTGTTGTCAGGAAACAATAACTGTGCAGAATTTGCTGATTCCCTGTACATGATAAAGTGAATGAAAAATCGATAACGAAATTCCTTCTTTATAAACATGGAATTTGTGATGTTAATTAAAAGCCCATTATAAACCTCCAAGCATTTTAGAATTCAAACTTGAATCAAGAAACCCAAATAAAATATTTCAACTTAAGAAAACACAAATAAAGCAATTCAATTTGGAGAAACAATGAAAGTAAGAAGAAACCTTAATATAACACATTAAGCAATCACATAGCTGTGGTGATGTTTTTCTTTTTGAAGCCGGAAGAAGAGGTTAGTCAATCTTTCTCACATAAAAAGAGTATCGACTCTTGCACAGAACTGAAATTCTAATCTTTTGAGACGCAATTTACAACAAAAACCCTTCTGCGAAATTGACTTGCTTTCTTACATTTTGCATCCACATTTTAATCAATCATGTTAAGTTTCACTGTGTAGAAAATAAATTTAAATTAATATTCTAGATATCTGGTAATAGGTATTCTAATTTTTACATAACATTAATATTTAATATTCAAGTTCTCATTAGTAATATTCTAAGGAAAAAAATTTAATTTTTATCTTCTTACACGATACATTTTATAATCAAAAATATGGAGGTCAAAACGATTCTCATGTGCCTGTTTGTTATAGAAATGCTACATGTAAAGGAAATTTTGTTCTCTTTCACTTATAACAAGTTTTAACTTTAAATAAATGTATGGGAACTCATTTCTTATAATATTTATTGTGACTTATAAAAGTAAAATACCGAAATTTTATTCGGGAATCGAACATTGTACTTAAAACACTATCACAAACATTTATGCTCTAAGAAGATAAAATTTCCTCACAAAAACTCATCTTCTATTGATATTTTAATTTTCTATGTAAAATGTTTCTGATTCAAACTTTGATTTATATATTTAATATTATTAAATATATAGTTATTGAGTATAACAATATAAAATTTTAAATATTCTAATGCGAATAATTTGTTCGATTCATAATATTTATTGTATTATTTATTTCAAACAAATTCCAGTCATTTTCTAATATTATTAATTTCTTACTTAATATCTTTTTTTAATCAAAAGTTTGGATGTTGATACGAACTCGTAAAATCTAGAGATTATCATAAAAATAACCTAAGTAATCCTGAATCTCACTTGCAATAAATACACTGAATATTTCCCCGTGTTTTTACTGTGTCTCATTTTTTAAATATAATATTGCTATACTCCAACGAAGTTTTATTTCCATCTTTCTACTGAACTAATAAAAATGTGTTTGAAAGACCCTTTTCAAATTATTTCTACTTTTTAATCTTTCAACATTCAGTTTTATAAATATAAAATTGAATAATAACATATTTCAAAACATAATTCCAGATTGAAACACTTCTGTGAAATCAATTTTTATCTAAATTTACGCATAAAATGAGTATTAGTTGCTCTGAAATTTCTAAAATCTAAACTAAATTAAATACTACTTAACCTTACTAAATATTGCCGCAAAGAACCAGTAATTGCATGCGATTTTAGAGTCCTTATCAATTAGATAGAAAATAAAAAAATCGCTTACACTTTTCCAACTCTACAAAAACGAAGTTTATAAAAAAAAGACTAATCTGAAGAATTCTGTTGACATTTTTTGCTGTATGGTTACTTCATTATTTTGGTTAGAGGAATAGTAGGAGCTATAGCGATGACATTAGTTAATATGAGATCCCCCCCCTACACACACAAACTAAAGAAAAAACCTCAATAATTTCCTAATACTATTTAATCTAGTAGAAAAGCTCCTTGAGATAGCAAAACTTAAAAAAAACTAGCCACTTGGTCACTAACAATATACTGAAAGAAGTTCACAATCCGGTATGCGAACAACTAGCAGAAGGAAGTAGATCTATATTACTAGTATGCTATCTGGAAGTGAAATTTGTTTCAAATATCTACCCTTTATTTTCTCTTTCTTTGGTTTTAACAAAATAGCCAGTATTCCTGACCATTCTTATAGTTTATAATGTGCATGCAGTAAGTTATATAAGTTATTTTAATTTTCTAATGATATTTCCCAAATTATTTCTTCTGCTGCAGCAGTGCGGCGGTACCAGCTAGTAAATGATAAAAAGTAATAAAACAAGTTGAAAAAATTGACAGCATTGAATTCAAATAGATGTCAAAGTAAGAGACATTCACCTGATAAAATAAAAACCTCCATTAAACATTTTTAAATTAACATAATGTATATAAATGTTTTTTCTAATAATCACTTTGAAAAACATATACAGTAAAATGAGTTCCATTACTAAATGTCTGTAATAAGAGTCACTATAAAAAGGCAGTGAAAAATTCCTCCCTATAAGAAAGAAATTAAAAATATACTATGCATGTTTGCTAAAGATAAAATAAAAATACAAAAATTTTCCAGCGCCCTGGCATAAGGGTAGCTCGCCTTCCCCATGATCTGGACGTCCCAGTTAAGCATGGTTGCTCTTCCACTATGTTTTATCTGTGAGGTGTGTGAATGTGCCCCCAACTCCTCGCAAAAATGGCTTCTGCAATGCATGAAGTATCTAAGCCGTGTACTGAGTCCAAGTTTGTTGCTACTGAGAAAAGACAAGACACTCACTAGGCTGAAATCGCTGGCAGATCTGTCAGCGAACTTGTAGTAAAATGTCATAAGTAACAACAACCACATACAAAAATTAATCTAGCTCATTGCTGAAAAGTAAACTCATTATTCCCGGTTGAAATCGATTCATCTAGACATAAATATAAGCATTTATAATAAACTAATGACAATTTGATCTAACTGATTTTTAAAGTATCAAAATGCTAAATTTAAGATGGAATTATACCCGATTATTACAAATGACAAGTCACTTATTTTAGCTTTTCTAAATAGACAAGCGATGTGTCGAGAAAGACTGAAAAAGAACTCTGAAACTTATTATTCGTTCGACTGAAACCATATGAATTTTTATTGCACTCAAAAGGGTTGCAAATGCATAGAGTAAAAAGGAAAATGCCTGAAGCTGCGAACTGAAATAAGGAAAACCAATGAGCAACTTCACAAATAAACGACGTGGATCAAACAACATCGTCAGCAATGCAAGATATCTTGTTTATACAACAACATCAGCATTCTATATACGCACTTAAGTTTTCTATACAAGAGTAATGAGGAGAATGCCATGAACAATAACAACTACAACAAAAAAGAATGTTGGTTAGTAGCAGAGGAATCATAGACAGAATGCAAAGAACAGATTTAGCTTGAAGATTGATACAGCAATAATAGACTGTTATAAAAATTCATAGAAGTGCATATTGATACTTACTTGATAATAGATCGTTTATTAACTTATATCGAGTACTAGAGAAAATAAAAAATGAAAAAGAAAGTAAAAAAAAAGCATTGAATATATTGATTGTATTCCAATATTTTTAACAATAAATATTAAGAAAGTACACTTAAACTTAAAAATGTGATTTTTGATGTAAGTTTTTTGACTTTTAAATAGATTCTTTGAAAATATATCATTAATTTTTTGCAAAAAGAAGTTGAACATATTTCATAAAAATATGTTGAATATAATTTATCATTTACTTGGTTCATTAAATTCCAAATGCTTTATTCAAAAAGAAAATGTTGTTCAAGAATTCAGAACTAATTTATGAATACGAAATACGAATTCCGAATATTTTATAGAATATAGATCTAATTTTTTTCTTAAAAAAGCGTTTATATTCTTTCACTTACTGTTGTTTCTAACTCCAGTTAAATGTCTTTTTTGAAACTATAAAAACGTAATAGTTATGGATTGCATAGTAGAAATGTAATTTCGGTTGATACGCAATATGTTTTCTCTATTATATCCTGACACAAGTTAAAACAATTAGGTTTTGAACGTTCGTTGTTGAAATTTCAAAATTTACACTTTTGAAGAGAGGGAAGCTTTATTTATCAGTAATTTGTAAGTTAATGGAGATCCTAAAATGTAACATATTATAAAAAAAGGTTAGAATTGAGTAGAGTCTTGTTTCATCGTGGGTAAGATCTAAAAAGTTTGAAGATCCATTTTAACTATCTCGGCGAATTTACGACAGCAACTTGAATTGGTACGGTAATTAGGTCACGCATTTGGGTGAAGGTTGGAAACTAGTGCAGATATCGGTTATCAGTAAGTACCCGGATGCATCAACATGGACCTCACCGCTGGCATTCCAAAATTTACGTTGTTTCCAGAAACGCTGCTATGTTTCATTTTCTTCCTTTCTTACGTTTATTAATTTTTCTCTTAATTTCTATATTTTCTTAATATGTTCTGTTAATTATGTGCAGTATTTTATATACCTGTATCATAAAATGTTGTTTTGCCGCTTTTTTAATATATTATTTTATGCATGCGATAAAATAATTGATTCTGAATTAATTATAAAAATTTAAAAATGCAGTCAATAATTTAATTTTGATTAAAAGGGGTGTTGTTCTTTCTAATTGGATTTGTCATTGACAAGCCCACTGACTAAAGAGCCATTGCAATTTAATCCGAATTTTTTGAGTCTCTTATTTTTTCAGTAGCACCATCTAGGATCAAGAGTTCGATTTAGTTACTCACGCGTCACACCCCTTTTTACTTGGTGCCCTTCATTCACACGTTTCATTCACTTGTCCACAGATCGTATTTTAGACCTGGTTCAGAGAACGATCACCTCTAAACTACTATTTCCAGTGGTATTACTCTCGAGAAGGAGGACTTTGTGACCACGACATATTTATATGTGCACCAGCCACTACCACACACGAGGCTCTTCGGCGGTGAGGTTCCAACACGAAATCCAAGGAATGCGCATCCAACGCCCGACCAACTGGGTAATCCCTGCCTTTGGGTTTTATTTTACCATTTATTAAGCATAAAACAGCTAGGAGGGCTGATGGAGACTACAAATCGATTAGACATCTGCGGCATTGAGTGCTGTTCTTAATCTGCAATGTTTTTTCCTGATTTGACCAGTTTTAATGGACATGAAATGAAGAATGCTGAAACGGTTCAGCTTGAACAAAATGGCAGGTACAAGTTTAAAGAGAAGTGAAATGAAGTTAATAATGTGAAAATAACTTATATGGAGAGATTAAATAATATTTAAGAATGTTAAACTTAATATCTGTTGGAATAACATTGACATCTACTTTTCAGTGAAAAAGTGTGATTAAATAGAAGCAAAAAATATGTCCGCTCAGAAGCGACTTACTGTAATAGACTTAAGTTAAGTGACTTAAAAGTTTTATTTTTAAAGCTTGTACTCAAGCTGCTTTTCTTCTTTTACTAAAAAAGATTTAGATACTTATCTTGTTGACTTCATCTCCACTTTTAAGCTGAAAATGTTGTTTATAACGAAAGATACTGTTTAACATTAGATATTTAAAACTAAAAATATGTACTCCTTTTTTTTCTTCTTATAATCAGATATATTTCCTTTTCTTTTATTTATTTCAAATGAATAAGAATCTATTGCATTGTCTTATTTTACATTGTTAAATGAATTTGAATATAATATTATGAAAATTCAAAGTATTTTATAACACTATTTAAAAATCAAATAGATTCATTCATTCTAAACGCCTTAGAGCACAAGTGAATAAGGGACTTAATCACAAACTTTGGTGCAGAGCATTTATACATTTAATTAATAAATTCCTGGAGAAATCATGCAGAACTAAAAAAACAAAAACAAATCTAAATTTCATTAAAACATTAACAGAATGGTATTTAGTTATAAAACATTAGTCCACGGATTAAATTATCTTGTCCAATAACTGAAATATGGACAATTAGATTACTGACTAATAATGATCTGTTGAATCAACAGCAGAGGCTACTACAAAGATTTCTATGTGTTATTGTTATTTTCTTTTTTTACACTGGTTGATATCGATAACATTTTCAGATTGATAAGCTAACTTGCATTGAGAGAAAGAAGATCTCAGAAAATAACTGAAAAGTAAATAGAGTAAATAGCTAATTTTCCCCCTGAAAATACATACTCGTTAAATAATGCTCTTTTTGGTCAAATTAACTTCAAAAATATCACTCTGAACAAAAAGCTCTATTTTCACTCACATCTTTCCTCTATTAAACGAAAAAAATTACTTTGATGGTTAGTTAAATTAAAATAGTTTTTTAAACAAATTCTGAATCTAAAAATCCGAAAAGTTTTCTTTCGTTACTTAACAACCTAAAGCAATTATTTTTGTTTTCGAAATGCCGTAAAGGGAAGAAGAAATTATCTATAATTTTTATCTAATAACTAATGCTTCTGACATTTAAATTCATAATAGACATAATCTCATGCTCACACAAGATGTAAAAAAGAAAAAAAGTCAGAACTTTTAATAATAATATTTATATAGGGACTAATATTTATATAGAACGATAAAAAAATTCCCATGATCCACGTAAAAGTAAATATAACTTTTTAACGTTCTTTTATTTTTTATTACCTGCTAGACTCATTTCAATAACTCTGCCAAATTGTCATTAATTAAAGTCGTTCTATTAAATAATATTACTCATGTTCTGTTCGTTATGTGAACATTATTAAGGGAGCTTAATCTAATGACATCACAGCTGTATTAAAAACGTAATTACCATTTTATATATTTTCAAACTTCCGTGATCACTTTTCAATCATCACTTTTTTTATTCATGTAAACAACACAGATGTGAAATAGAATCCTTCGTTTTAAGCTTTCAACAATGGAATAAAATCACATGATTAATTTTTTTTTCAAAACAATGAAAATGGTTCAGAGCAACAATGTTATTTATTTTCAGAAATGAGGCAAAAATATTATTTAAAAAAATTGTTTACATGTAGGAAAACTTTACCCTATTATTAATTTGTCATTCTTATAAAGATAATTTTTTTTAAATTTTGGAACGATATAAAATAAGTTTTCTACAATAACATTTTTGGAAGTAATTCCGAGTTCCGCTCCCCCCAAATTAAATTAAAATACTAAAATTTAAAAAAAATGGTTTCATGGTCCCATTTTACATTTTTTTGCTAAATTTGGTACCTGTATCTTTTTAATATGGAATATGGCTTACAGAGCGCTAATGTGGCTTTAGGTGGTATAATATGCACTAACAAGGAAACTGAAAACTTTAAGAAAAGTAATTAATTTAAACTAATAATACTCAAACCGTATTTATAAAAAAGATAAATATTTTTACGCAACTTTTAATTAAAGATAATTTTATATAGTTCATTTTAAATAAATTAACTTAATTGATTGATAACAATGAAATAATATTTCAAACAGATTCACAATTCATGAGAAAAGTAAGTTTACGCTTGGAGTAACATAATATGTTACGCTTGAAGTAACATAATATGTTCCGATAATGAGTGCCCTTTATACAGTTATTTCCAATCGCACAGTCCCTAATCCTTCGCATTGTACAAATTTTCTCAACGGAAACTTGAGCGGCCTGCAGATAGATGGACGTGAGGATTAAGTGTCCAGGTGGGCATTTCTCGCAATTTGTGGTTATTTCCAGCTGCTTCCACTGATTCTGAGAGATAATATGTTTGTCTGTTAATAGTGCGGCTTTCAATAACAAATACTACTACTGTGTTGCATGTAAAAAATAATTTCCTTCTAAAAAGTGTTTGGTCATATTCATAAGCTTTACTTCTGTGTAAAGACTTAAAGTTATTTCTACTGAAGTTTAATGCTCCTTGATTATTTTAAAATAAATATAAATCTTCCATACACCGAGAAGGAAAAGTTTATTGGAAAAAACGAATTTATAACTGGGCGGATGAAAAACATATATATGTAATGAAATTTTAAAATTTAATTTAAACTTAATTAATTTCCTAATTTTTAGCTCAATTTATCACATATCAATTTTATTCTGAAATATTCTCTTATTTCCTGATATAATTCCACTTTTTCTATTTAATTAATGCAACAAAAGCTCTGTAAAAATGCTTTAGTCAGCGGCTCACACGCTCCAAGTGAAGAGATAAAAAATTGTCCGTCAAGCGAATTCTTTTTAAAATATCTTTATGATTCCTGTGCATAATTCGACACTTGTAAGAAATCTCTATCAAATCATAGTATACGGGCTCTGGGGAAATTATTCCTCTTCCTTTTTATACTATTCTGCATTCATGGTGAGCTGTGAGAAGACGTTTTTTGCCCTCACCTCTTATACATAAATTATAGCCCTAGTGTTGGTTTACAACGGGACGTTAATATAACTAAACAAAGTAAACTTGTACATAAATTATGCCTATTGGGATGCAATAAAACGAAGTTAAAAATTCAAAGTGTATTTTTTATCTTCTGCCACGACACTGCTTCGAAAAGTACATGTTTCATATATTTCCTATTTTCGTTTGTAAATTAAAAATGAATCTGTTACAAAGTAGCACAAGGCAAATAATTATTTTTGACACCATACAAGCAAGGAAAGAAAAAAATTGTTATTGCATAGATTTTCTATAATATCACAACACTCGATAAAAATTTTTTTTGATTTTCATTCATGTTATATTTGAATTATCATTTCGGAAATTTAAGCAAACAACGAGGTATACTTTAATCATATTGATTCAATATTAGCCATTTCTAATGACAGTAATTTTGAAAATCTCGTAAAACCAAGTAAGTTCAAGGGATGAAAGCTCATTTTGATTGTAAATCGATTATCGGATTTCCATTGTTGATATAAGAAAATAAAATGTAAGATCGATGCTTGGTACTCTGAATCTGATCAGCCATTCTTCAATAAAAAGAGTAACATAAATCATCAATAATATGAGCAAAAATTTTATTTCTGGTATTTTCTGACTTTGATTTTTATGGAGGAGAAATCTACTAACTTTTATCGATTACGCCAGCTAAATTTGAATAACATATTTTCTCACTCGATTTGCCTTTAAAAGGAAAAGCAAATCCATTTCTTTCTCTTTTTGTTGAATTGGATCACGCTTTTGTACAGCTAGGAAAGAGGTCCTATTTTATGCATCTCAAATTTTGTTTACAGCAGAAAATAAAGAATCGAAAGAAAAAGAATCTCCTTTCTTCCCATTGTTGCGTTTTATCTTTTTAGTATACGAAGTATAGAGAAGAAAAAAATTCGAGCTGGAAATTTTTACGAATCTACGTATTTTTTCGTTTACATTTGTTTATTCTGTTTAATTCATTAGGAAAGTCCCTCTCCCTATAACTTTCATCCTTTACATCTGCCAATAAATTAAATAAATAAAAATGACTCATTTCTATATCTCTGATATATCTTTATAATTAGTAAACAATTTTTTTGGGCAGATATAGTTCTTATTCTAGCCGTAAAATATTTTCTAGTAGCTGTAAATAATGATATAAGTTTATGCATATTATTGCAGTTTTAATATGTAAAAGCAGGAACAAGATTTATTTCTTTTTTTCTGCAATATCTATAATTTATAGAGAAAAAAAATAGCCGGAAATATCCGGTACTATCTGGACAAAAAGAGAAATTTATTCGACGAGTGCATTATGGTTCTTAATAAAGAAAACCCAACCAACCGTGGAAAAAAATGCATTGTCTTCTCAGAAATTAAATCTGTCCGTAGAAAAGTTTTGAATATTAATTTATTAAATTTTTGATGAGCATATTCTCTCTTTAAAACTCCTCTTTTTACGAGAATAATTACCGTTGAACGCAAAACCCAACCAACCATAGAAGAGAATGCTTTGTCTTCTCAGAAATTAAATCTATGCGAGAATATTTCGAATTTTAATTTGCTTAATTTTTGTTGGGAATATTTAATTCAAAAAAAAAAAAAACCGCACTTTTTACTAGAATAATTATCGCTGGATCTAACAGGTTATTGTCTAGTATAAAAGTGTGAAATGGCAGTAAAGGGGAAAATAATCTAATTTATTGCGTGGTTTTACTTATAGTTAAACCAATCTTGCTTTTTTTTAACGATCGGAGTAGTTTTTGAAATGATGGGAGGAATGTCAAGTAAACAACAAAAAAATTCTCATTGCAACTTTTTTTTTTCTGTAGTCTTTATTAAATTATTTCCACCTTTATTATGGGTATTCCGCAGTCAAAGAAAAAAATATGTTAATAAATACATCAAGATTTTCAACAAGAAAAGCTGATATCCGTGTGTTATAATTATTTTTTATGTTGCACCATATTTGCAACAGAGGTTTGGGTACAGACTACTTGTAATTATCTTTTGAAAAATTCTTGTTATTCTTTTGTTAAATTCTGATGTTCAATCTTATGATGATGTTCACGACCTAATTGTGATGAGATAATGTAATTTTCCCAATTGTATAAAAAATGAATAAAAAAATAAATTAAAACTTTCATGCATAAAATAATAGATTTTTAAACTCATTTTTAAAAATTTTGCATTGTGTCGCAAAACAAAAAATTTCTTAATTGAATTTTACTCATTTTTGATAGAGATTTAAGATTTTACGCCATTTTTTCACATCGATAGAGATGCGCTATTTTAATATTTTGCGAACATGATTGTTAGTTAATAATTAATTAAACTATTTTCTGATCCTAAGTAATGGTACTACTTAGAAATAAATTTGTGGAACTAGTTAAAAAAGTGTTTAAAATAATAACAATAAAAATAATTTGCTTTTAGAACAATAATGGAAATAATTTTTTAAAAACTTTTTTAAATTGATATATTTTAATCCAGATTTCAGTTTGTCATCTTTTTTTTTCATTATTTTCTCATTTCCAACTTAATACTTATGCCTTGCACTTCATGCACGATTCTCTTTTTCTCACGGCATAATTTATCATCAATTTAAGAGTAGATAGTTAAAAATAAACTCCAGAGAGACCGAATTAAAAACTGACTATTTATCAAATAGCTAATTTTAAGGACTTTTCAATGCTTTTTAGCTCATTAGAATATAGTTAATCAGAAAAATATGTGTTGCTGTTTTTGTAGTAAATCATCTGAGCAAAGGTAGGTTGATGTAAATTTATTTGCAGCCGCCACACCCATTTCGTGAGACACAAAATATGAAAATAACCTAGAAACTTTCTAAATTCTTATCATCAACATCTCAGGACACAACTAGAAATACTTTTGATTTATTTATGTCACCATAGCTCCAACTAGAGTAATACAAAAAAAAAGCAAATACATTGGTCCTTCAGGTCAAACGAAAATTGTTAAAGTAAAAAAAATTACAGAAAGAGTGCAACAGATTACAAATTCTTATCGTCAACATCTCAGGAAACAATCAGAAACATTATCTGGTGTTATTTTTGTCAGGGTAGCTCACATCTAGAATAATATAAAACGAAGGCAAATACACTGTTTTTTCCAAGTCAAACGAAAACTGTTAAAGTAAAAAAAATTCAGAAAGAGTGCAATAGATTGCAAATTCTTATCGTTAACATCTCAGAAAAAAATTAGAAAAATTTTTTGGAGTTAATTTTGTCACGGTAGTTCACAATTAGGGTTGAACAAAAGGAAGACAAATACTTTGGTTTTCCAAAACACACAAAATCTTAAAAACTTAAAAACTTTTATAAACCGAAAACAAATACATTGGTTTTTTAAGTTAAACGAGAGCTGTTAAAGTAAAAAAGTTTTAAACAGAATGCAACAGATTTGCATCTTTTTAATAACTAAAATGTACCACCATAAGTTTTGTAAATTTGCATGTGTCTAGAATTATTTAAAACTAGCTGGTCCTCGGCGTGTTGCCGCCGAAGAAGAACTAATTTTGAAATATCGTTTGAAATTTAAAATAACTCTCTTATTTAATTAGGAATGATAGAAAAGAATAATATTTATTTTCGTATCTGAAATGAATACATTCATTGAAATTGAGTGATATATAAAGGAAAAATGAAAATAATATTAAATCTACTTTTTAAAACTTTATTATTCCAGGCTTTAGAGTTGGCAATATTATTTTGTTGTTGTTTTTCCATCTTCAGCAGAAACAAATAAGTGCAAGTAATAAGTATTCAAAGTTTAATCGCAGTCAGATGAGATGTGCGGCAACGCAAAAGAGATATACAAACACACATTCCTTTTTATTTATACAGATGCTTAACATTTGGTAATCAAATCAAAGCTGTCTCATTAATTTTTTACGTATTTTATATATTTTGTACGTTATTTTTGGTATTAAGTTTACACGTACGGAAAAGTTTCATCACTGACTTTACCAGTTATTGATAATGTTCGAATTGCTTAGTCGTTTGGCTGGATCTAACGATACAAACGGCAGATATAGTCAGAAATTTCAGTAAATATGTCATTTAGCAATTCAGAGCGCTCCGATCCACTGGATAGTCTCAGCTTAGTAATTACAGATTTAATGAGAGACGAATTTTGACGTGGGTAGTAAGATTTCACAGGAGTGAAGAATTACTTTTTCTTCGCACAAATTATATAACCATCTAAGTTTCAGCAAGATAGATTATTAATCAATTCGTATCGCAGACTATTTATTGTATTAATTCTGATGATAATTAATGCATTCATTTATTTTAGTTTTGGAACTTTGATATATTTGATTCACCAATTTGTAAATTATTTATATAAATAACTTTTACATTTTGAAGATATTTTACTTTATTAAAAGTTTTTAGCATAGTATTTGTTTTGTTTTGACGGCATTTATATATATGATTATAAGACAAAATTGAAAGCCGAATGAAGAACTAAGCCATATGCTACGCCTCTGTAGATTACTTTTAGCTAAACAAAAAACACTTCAAAAATGGAATTGTATCTTTCTATACTTTAGCCTTTGAAAATTGAATAATTTTCTCATGAGGAATATATGAGATTTTTAAAATGTGATTGGTTCTAGGAAAATGGTTCTTGGTTTTAAAAGCGAATTAGTTAATGGTAAGTTGAAAGTGAACATCATTTTTTAGGCGAAAATGTACCAGAATTCAGAGATCTTTTTGCATCAACGGTAAAACTACATCTGTCTTAGACAATGCGTTTGTTTATTTTTCTAGACTATGGTTATTTTATTGCATATATACACTGAAGTGACAAAAGTCCTGGGAGGACTGTTAATATCGTGTCGGTCCTCCTTTTGCCCGGTGAAGTGCAACAACTCGACGTGTCATAGAGTCCACAAGTCGTTGGAAGTCCTCTGCAGGAATATTGAGCCATTGTGTCTGTATAAACGTCAATAATTGTGAAAGTGTGGATGGTGCAGGAGTTTGGGCACGAACGGACCTTTCGATGATGTCCCATAAATGCTCGATGGTATTCATATCGGGTGATCTAGGTGGCCAGATCCTGCGCTGGAATTGTCCGGAATGTTCTTCAAACCAATCGGGAACAGTTCTGGCCCGGTGACATGGCGCATTGTCATCCATAAAAATCCCATCGTTGTGTGGGTACGTGAAGTCCATAAATGGCTGCAAGTGATCTGCAAGCAGCTGAACATAACCATTTCCAGTCAATGATAGGTTCAGTTGCACCAGAGGACCAAGTCCATGCCATGTAAAAACAGCCCACACCATTATGCAGCCACCACCAGCTTGAACAGTGTCTTGCTGACAGTTTGGGTCCATGGCTTCGTGGGGTCTGCGCCACACTCGAACTCTACCATCAGCTCGTAACAACTAAAATCGTGACTCATCTGACCACGCCATGGTTTTCCACTGGTCTAGGGACCAGTCGATATGCTCACGAGCCCAGGAGAGTCGCTGCAGGCGATGTCGTGCTGTCAGTAAAGGCACTCGAGTCGGTCTTCTGCTGTCATAGCCCAAGGAAGACAAATTTCGCCGCACAGTCCTATCGGACACGTCCCTCGTACGTCCCACATTGATTCCTGCAGTTACTTGACCAAGTGTTGCGTGTCTATTAACATTGACCATTCTACACAGGCGTCGGCGGTCTCGGTCGTTAAGTGCAGGTAGTCGCCCACTGCGCTGTCCATGATGGGATGGGATGCCTGAAATTTCATACTCTCGGCACACTCTTGATACTGTGGATCTCGGAGTGTTGAATTCACAAATGATATCCGCAATGGAATGACCCATGCGTCTAGCTCCAAATAACATTCCACGTTCAAAGTCTGTTAATTCTCGTCGTGAAGCCATAAATCACGAAAAACCTGTTCACATGAATAACTTGAACACAAATGAAAGCTCTGGAAAACGAACTGCGCATTTATATTTTTTCGCTGTGATACTACAGCCATCTGTATATTTGCATATTGCTATCCCATGACTTTTGTCACTTCAGTGTATACAGTAGAAAGTGGGAAATCCATGGCCTTATGTTTCTTTTCTTTTTGGAAATAAATGGACACATTCGGTTTTTATAATCAATTTCCTTTTTGTCCATATCAAATCCAGGCTATTATTAAAAAAATTATCTCGATATATGAGGCCGTAATTATCATACCGTTCACAGGAAGAAAATAAAATTGTGGTTCAAGGTATTTTGAGATATGTGTTCCAGAATCACATGAGAAACAACAGTTAACCTCTAATAGTTATGATTAAAGTAACAAAATTTCAGACTTTTAAAATGTCAACACCAACTTTTTAAAATTGAAAATTGTTTGCCATAGCAAAAAACATTAAATAGCCTTAGAGCGGTACCTGTTGCCCGAAAACCACTAGAGCTGGGCAAACAATGATGTTAACAATTAACCTTGAAAGAGAATTTGTAAAAGACACCTTTTTACCAATTGAGATGAGATTTTATAGCTTCTGAAATCATAACCTTCCTTAATTTGAATAATTCTTTATCAATAACAATAGAGAATAAAACGTTGTAGCACTTTGGTAAATCTATTTTGTTAAATTTTATTACATAATATATTACAAATTCTCTTTTTTTTTTCAAATAGCTTATTCAAGTATGAAAAAATATTTTTATTGTATATTGGATTGTTTTTCTTTGCTGAATGCCATCAGAATCTTCTACATATGATTTTGTCATTTAATTTACTAAATACCTTTCACGTTACATTTGTAAGTAAAAAAATAGATAATGAATGATTAATTGGAAATGACCATTAAAGAAATAATTTTTTTATTTTTTGCAAATTTACTTATCATAAAAATAGATAGCATTATACAACTCCTTTCAAATGCTTAGTACAAAAAAATAACCCAAGAAGTCCTAAATCATCTCACGAACAGATACTTGGAGTTTTTCTCGAATATTTGCCAAATTCTTTCCAACATTTCATGAATTCGATCCCACATAAAAGCCTGGAATTCTATTGGAGTCTTACTATCATACAATTTTTTTAAAAAATCTCTAAAGGTGAAAAAATATCATGGAAAGATTTTGTGACATATAAGATTCCGGGAAAATGCCAAAGCGAGAGATTACCTGATTAGGTCATAAAATCCGACAAGTATTCTTTGAAGCACTGGCTTTGAAATCAGTGGCATTAGCATCTGAATAGGATTTTGGAATCGAGACTTTCGCTTTTCTCAAAAATAGCTAAATTAAATGTGTTGTATGAAGTAGAGGCGACATAGAATGAAGAAAAGAGTTAATGCTATTTCCCGTCTGAGAGTATGAAGAGCTTTCTTTGTTGGTGAAATTCTTTATCGTATTTGATTATTTAAATCCCGTTCTAAAGTTATTGTATGCTAAACATATGAGATTAGTTTATTTTATTGGAATTCGACAACCGAGTTAAATTGGTTTCAGTCTAAATGGATGACAGCTCCATACGGATTGGTACTTTCATCGACTATTTTCACCACTTGTTGATGTCAGAGAAATTAGTATTATGCAGATTGGAAAGTTATGATAATACAAAATTACGACGAGATTGGAGCATTAGGTATTGATGCTTTCAGCTTGTATTCCTTGATTCAAATTTAACTGGATAACAAAGTCTGAAAAAATAAAAGCGACGTTTTATTTTTCAATTATATCTATACATAGTATAAAATGAAGTCTTCTGAAAGCTTGTCTTTATTTGAGCCACAAAATCTCAAGAAATAGTCAATGGATATTGAAGATATTTGTACCATTTTGTGCAGCATTTATTGAGGAAGATTTTAGTACATTAAAGTCATATCAAAATAAAAAAGAGAGCTTTATAATTGCGATTTTAATTATTCCGAGCATGCACGAAAATTACGCATGTGCTAATAGTAAGATTGGTGATATGCGTATGTGATACATTCATATCTGACTTCAAACAGTTATTCAAGACTCTTTATGCCCCCCAAAAAAGAAATACAACCTTGGCCGGATCACATTAAATGCCAAAATTCTTCTTTAGTTGCGAGATAAGAAAAATGAAGGCGGAAGAAGCGTTCGGTTAGCGAATATCAGACAAGTAATGAACTTAGGGATGGAACACATCTATTGAGGGAAGTAACCATCTCTTTAAAATCTCATGAGGAGTGTAAATTATCATTATATCAAATCATGTAGAGTTGATAAACAAGTGTGGAACAATGGGTACAATGACTTATTTGTATATTTTCAAATAGATTTTCTATTTATATTTTCAGTGGATTGTTTTGTCTACGACTATATCATTTTTACCTTTTTAACAATCTAAATATTTATAAATGATTACTATGAAGATTGTTTTGTTCCAATTTTTTAATAATTTCGGTATATGTATTTATGTTTGTTTGATGTTGCATAACATACCTACGACATATCGGGTGCAGACTAGACTTAAGTTTATAGTTAATTTTTTTTCTTGGTCGTTACTACTGGTATATATATAAATTAAAGAAGAGGAAAAAAAAGAAAGAGAACACTTATTTACTCTTCACTTTATATCATATATCTCGGTATGGAATAAAAGAATATATATATATATATATGTATATATATATATATATATGATGCTTTAAAATCTAATTGAAATCGTTAATTTACTAACATTTATTTCAATTTAACACATATGAATATTTTCTTATTTCCTGATTCAATTTCCCTTCTTATTTAATTACTTTTAACACATTCTCAAGAAAACTGCTCTCTTCAGCATTTCCTCAAGTTCCAGGTTAAGGGATAAAAATTTCTAATTTTTACGACATTTTTTTAAAGATACTTAAATTTCCTTTTCCTACGAATACAAATTTTCAAAAAAATCCCAGACAAAATTTCATCCTAAAACACAGAAGGAAAAATTTTCGGTCTCTTTTGCTTTTATACACTTGTGTCTCAATTCAGACTGATGTATCTATTTGCTTCTTCCTTGTCCCTAATACGTCTCCCATGATGAAATGAATCAAAGTTAAAATTTCATAAAGTTCATCCATGCGTTCACGAAAACGGCCAAAACATGTTTACCCACCCAAAGATTAAATTTTACTGGTTTATTGTATTTTATTTCACTACAATAATTACAATAATCCGATAAAAATTTGATACCATAGTCAGCTTCTGTAGCCACTCTTTTGCACTAAAGGCTTACTATTAGGTTGGTGCGTATGAAATGTCGGATTCTTAAGTGATTGTATA
>JAPMOQ010013304.1:0-10364 GCA_026543055.1 Argiope trifasciata
TTTTTAATCCTCAGATCTTATATTATAGGCCAATACATGCGAAAAATAATACAAAACAAGAGAAAGTTGTGAATAAAATAATGTCTAATTTTTTATATAAGGGTTAAGGCATTGAAAAATAAGTTGTAGCACTCTCTTTTTCCCCCTACACTATGATTCACTCATCACACGCCGCCCTCTGGCGAGTGCTTAGAGAGACAGTCAGTTAAGCCTCTGTTATCGTTATGTGTTGACGTGTTTTTTTGTCCACTCTCTGTTTTGTGTCTGTGTGTAACGTAACCTTATATGTTTTAATAATAAATTATTGTTACACAAGAAAGCTTATCTTAATTAGAACCCACCAACCACCGGTCACAAAGTTACATTGAACAACAAGAATGATCACCTATATATCAAATTTCAGGCTATGCAAACAATAGATTTATCTGATGTTGTACATACACTAGCATAAGTCAGCAAACACAAATACATCTTTTTATACAGACAAACAAACTACTCGTAAAACTCATTATAAGTTTTTTTATTGATAAATCAAATAAAATTAATTAACTGTCTGAATTTTAATTATATAAATTTCGAAATATTTTTCTTTGAAGGCATTTAAATTACTAAGCAATTTATTTGCTCTTCATTCAAGCATTCAAAATGCAATAAAAATTCTCTCTCGTTCCTTTGACTTTCATACACTTATTGCAATAATCTTTAAAGTTCTTTAGAGTATAGAATAATAGTGAGCTATTTGATTAGATTCTTTTCAATATCAGCTGTCAATAAAATTCGAAAATATGCCTGTTTAGAAAACTTTTCGCATTGCAGGAAAATAGCATCATGGAAAATTCCAGACTGTCTGATAAACGCACGATGAAAAGGTCAACAGTCCCGGTAAGGGATAAGAACGCGTAATTTTACACAAAAACACAAAACGCCAGAAACAAAACAAAATGAAGCATACAAAAATCAGTAATCAAGAAATCAACAACATATAAGAGGAAATCATCAATAACAACTGCAACTGTAAAAAGTACTCAAAGAAAATTCAATGGAAATCAACACTCCAAAGAAGGATTTCGCTGAATTATTCGCTTGAATTGAGTTCAACTGAACTTATTCTAGACAAAAACTCGCTTGTGCTTTAATAGTTTTCATGAACCGGCAGCGAATATTCTAGAAAAACGCTGAAATTCGAATCCTAATGAAACTATTCCTTAAATTCCATAATGTTCTGTAACTCACATTTTTGGCCGAAATCGCCAAATTCGTCATCAAGTCAAGAGATCTTTCTCGTTGTCCATTCTGCAGCCATTATTCTTTATGTAAAACTATGTTTCTACTAGAATACCAATAGTAGAGCGAAGCAATATTAAAAAAAATTTAGCAATAGAGAATTGAACGCATCTAGAGTTAGGACACTTCTGTTTTGAAATGTAAAATAATAATGAATTCATGCAAAACTCTCTTGTTTACTCGCGATATCCGATATTTTTATCTCTGAAAGCATCCGAAGTGCCACGTTGAGCAACCAAAAATTACTAAACGCAATTACAATTGGTCCTTCTTCTACTTTCATTTATACAATATATATACGGAAGATCACTAATGACTTAATAGTTTAACATTTGGCAAGGCCAGGAATAGGGATCAGTAGACGAAGTTATAAATCCATTCTCTGTATTCCTAAGCCATATATCCAAAACCTAAAAGATCAATATATGATTTAATAATAAGCGATTCGCTGCAACTGGATTTGCTCCTGAATGATTTCCATTCACAAAAGACAAATATGGATAAATTTCTCATAAAATTGTTGTAAAAGGGCACATATATCAACATATATGAGAATTAGGCCGAACATCTACGCACCTAGTTGTTTTGCTTCATAGAAAATCGTAAGCTTGCCCATTACCATATATTTTTGAACTCATGGGCATGCCTAGATATGCTACTCCAATGTATTAACTCCTCAATACACACTTAAACTATAAGGTGAATCGCACTTTGCTTCTTTTATATCAATAATAGCTATATTTCATCCTTAAGCTTCGCAAAGTTGCCCAAAGAATTTCATGTGGGTCTCTTGAAGAAAATCGTGTAGAAATGATTTCCGATGAAATGAAGTTCGATGATAATAAAAGAAATTCTGGTTTCTTCTATGGCAATGACTTAATATATTTTTGAAAAGAATTTCACTTCTTTTTTTTATTACGTAGATTACACTCATTAACATTGAACCGGAGATCTTGAAAATAATTTTGCATTACATGTACACCTCACATTTGAAAATAAATTGCCAAAATATGACAGAAGTATACAGAGCAGCAGAAAGTTTGCGCATAAAAGAAATCATGGTAAAATGCATTCAGGTAAAATTTCATCCTTTCTTTTTATAATATAAGTAACAGCTTCTGAGGACCTGTTGGTTTACTATAAATCTTGGTGTGTTAAATTTTAGTTAAGTCGCTTATACAAAACTTGATATTACGACCAGACCTTTAAATAGACAGTTTTCTGAATAGTATAATGGTGAAAAAAAGTGTTTTATACAAGAACGTTTTCGAGCTTTATGACAGAAAAAAAATCAAAATCGCATTTGCTTTGTAAAAAATCTAAAATTTCCGAAGCATCACTCCGGAATGCATATTCCCACTTTTCGAAGTAAATTTGTGCCAAATAGTCCTAGGCCTCAATGAGATGCCAACCTTGCAGATTCTCTTTTATTGTGATTGAGAATAGGTAGTATTTATTATAATAACACTGCCTATAATACCTACCTAGATACAAATGTATATTATTAATTATAAAATCTTGATGCACTATTTTTAATTATCTTTTGTAATATAGGAACAAACTAGTGCTTATAAAATTGTTTCAAAAATATGTCATGGTTTCTAGATACAAACATGTGAATCTTTCAGCTTTATCTTATAAATAAAACTTATGCTCTATGCTCAATACGCTGAACGTTACAAATGATTTAAATATTTTGAAGACACAGCTTAAATTTCCATCACATTTTACCAATACAATGTTGGAAAAATAAAAAATAAAAATATTAGATTTTACTTACTCACATACGGATTGCAGAAAAAGTACAGTAGTCATCAAAGACTCTAATTCGGGATTTTGTCGAATTTCCGCGTTTAAGGCCACTTTGAGTCTGTCTGTCTGTGATTAAGACAATTCAAAAACCCTGAGCTAGAGTAATGAAATTTGATATAAGGTCTTTTTGCCAAATTTGTGGACTTTTATCAAATTCTGAGCTAAGTCTATTTAAATTAAATCCACCTGTCGTGTTGCTCGAACATAAGTAAGCACGATAGCTACAAAACGAAAAGAGCTGGATATATGAAATTCCATACAGAAATTTAGCATCGACAGTGTAGATTCCTGCTAAATTTTGAGCCAAATCCAAAGAAAGGGCCCATTGTCTCTCGGTCCATACTTTCAGAAACATATAAAAGCGACAGTTCAAAAAAGCAGTAACTTAAATTCATGACAAATTTGGCATAAGATTTTGTGACTATAAGTGCAGTTTTGTGACAAATCTTATTTTTAATTGATGGAGAAAAACGTGTTAACTCAAATTCGATTTTTTGATACTATTAACATATACTAAAGATAAATTCCCAAAACACTGGCCAAGAATGACACGTTACTTAATAAAAATACTAAATGCATGTCAAAAGTCATTATTTCGTAATTATCGTGCAACGGTGTCACGCAAGGCTTCTCTGGTATAAGTTTTATTAATGAGAATGCGAGATAGTTTTGGGGAGATCAATGCCACTGGTTATGTAAAAGATTTAATTAAAATTAATCACAACCAATACTCCTGGCAAAATAGGTGATCTTCATAGGCCTGTGGTGACCAATAATTTAACTAACAAAAGTCGATATAGATTATTCGTATAATTCTGTAGATTATTAATCATATGATTTTTAATACAGAGTTTTCTTTTGTATAGATCATGAGATCGAAAACTCCTAGTGCACATATCTATATATATACTACAGCATGGATTCTTGGAGTGGACTGCGTTAAACACTACTCTCTTTTAAAGATATTGGGAAATTTAGAAATGTGCATCGTTAATAAAGAGTTTATGAATTTGCGTGTGGAACAAGTTTGTGAAATATTCACAGCAGCAGGTCTTGATTGGACTAACACAAGAATAAAAAGGTATCCGCTAAGTATACGTACTTTATAAATTGCTATTCTGACCAAATAGTAGTAAATAACAAGATTTTCTGTATTTCAAGGGCGCTTTAAAAATTCTAGGCACAATCCGGAGGCTAATTGGTGGGTGGAGGAGTAGGAATGGAAATAAGTTCTATGCAAAGATAAATGAGAAGATTAAGGTTTCGATACATTAAAAAGGTATATTATACAAAGTTTGTAAAAAGGAAACAAAAATAATCAAGAATTGCTTAAAGATATTATTAGTGATAAGTTGTATAAAAAGATAAATGAAAAGGTTTTGATACATTAAAAAGGTAATTATAAAAATTTGCAAAAACAACGCAAAATTAATCAAGAATTCCTTAAAGTTATGCTTTATCGTATTCCTTCTTCATGTGGATTCATCCATATTAGAATAATTGTACAGGGTAATCGGTAAAATCCTTTTCAACCCTTTAAATTCCAAACTGTGTCTCGTATAGTCAGGAAAGCAGTGTCTTCATATAGTAAAGAGATTAAACTGAATTTATTGAAACATGTTACAGCACTTTTGGTGGCGAAATAAGCAAGTTACAAGAAGTAACTTAAAATTAAAAGTGATCAGCCTAAAATTCCAGTTACAGAAATATACGTTATACCACAAGAAAAACTTTCATGAATTCGTCTGTGCGTATTTATAAGACGGTTTAGTTTAGTTATATTAACGTCCCGTTTTAAAGCAACACGAGGGCTATTTTGAGACGGACCTCGTAATTTTGAACCACGCTCAGATGACGAGGATGACACCTGAAGTGGCACCCCCCCTCTCCACACCAGCGGGAGGACATTTGGCCTGACAGATTTAATGTGCAAGATACCCCCTCACACGACGGTTTTTCGGTGTAATTGAGTCTCGAACCTGAAACCCTACTGTTCCAAAGCCAAGACCTTACCACCAGGCCACCGCGGCCCATTTATAAGACGGATGAACCTCATATTTACTTTTCTAATAACACCATGATATCATGGGATTGGTCACCATTAAAAAGATTAAATTACGCAATGAACAGAACTGCAATCACGCAACGACCGAATAAATATATACAAAAGCTAACAACTTTACAATATCACTGACGAGAAATCATTGGTAAACGATTTGACTAAAATGAAACACTATCAATATTCCTGTTGAACTAGTTGGTTGCAAAACGTAGCTAATTATTTATAATCGGTAAATCTGCTAATTTATTACTACACTGCTTAATAATTGCTGAGGAACAGTTACGTTTTTCGGAATAATTAAGTATAAACAATTATTGAAGAAATGAAACTAAGCATATATTTAGTAGGTAGGATGTGCATTTATTATAGTACAAAATGGTGCAGATATCGAAACATCGAAGAATCAAAAACTTAAAATTAAAGAATGATTCTTGGATGATTTCCGAACAGCCCCACAAAAATTTGATCTTTAGGTCAGAATGATGCCGATATGAGCACCTTAGTGTGATGACCACGGACACTAATGCACATTTTGCATCTATTCACTTACTAAACTATTGAGGAGTTCTTGGGGAATGTTGTCCCACTCCTCTCTGAAGGCGATTTTGAGCTCTTGCACTGTTCAGGGATGAATGGTTCTTTGTGAAACATATCTACCAACAGCATCCCAAGCATGTTCTATGGGATTTAGGTCATGAGCAGGTCATTGCATACGGACAGTATTTTTATTTTGCAGTTTCCGATACTTCATCGCTTCTGTGTGGTCTCACATTATAGTCCATAAACAAAAACTCTGAACCTACAACACCTCTAAAAAGGCGAATATGATCCAGAATAATCTTTCTGCAATACAATTACGATGCAACGTTTCCTCGCTCAAAGATGTGAAGCGGTGTTCTGCCATTGTGCATAATGCCTGCCCACACCATCACGCCTATCACGTTCACTTACAAACTATTGTACATAACGTGTTCCATGCTCTCTATACAGTAATTGGTGGGCAAAATCACTTTTCACACTGAAATGAAATTCATCTGAGAACATCACTCTAAATCAATTTTGGATATCCCAGCCAACATGCTCCTTTCAGCAGCGTAATTTCTCATGACGATGACGTTGTTGAAACGGGATGCAGCTAACAGGCTTCCGTGTATCCAAACCAACTTGAATTAATCGTCGTGAGATAGTCCGTGCAGAAACATATGTACCGGTAATGGTTGCAATGTCTGCAGCTGCCTGGACAGCAATTAAATTTCTGTTCCTTTTTGCCACGAGGGCTACATAGTGATACACTAAAGGTGTGATGATACTCCCACGGCCCCCGGCAAGCTTTTGAAAAACATTTCCACCTTCAACGTCCTTATTTAATCGCGAGATTACATTCTTTGGTACAGCCATTACCGCAGCTAGAGTAGTAACACTTTGACTTGTTCCCAGTCCTTCAACTACTCGTCTACGTTCGTAGGCATTCAAATGACATCTTGCTGATATTTTGCTCTTAATTATCACAAGAAACACAGAATTTCAGAGAAAACATTTTTATAAAATCCTGCATTACTGTAGGTCAAACATCAAAAGCAATGAATTTTGATATGAATCATAAGCCTGTAATCAATGTCTTTTACACCGATAACGAGACTCGCTCTCTCAACTTGAATTCACTTTTATTAGTCATCTGTCTGAGACGCAATTTTGCATAAATCACTTATTACAATTGTCAAATAGTGTATCTATCTATAATAATGCTTTATTCTTATTTTTTGTGCCATATAAACGAAAATCTTGCAGTAAAATTTCAACTTTCGGACAGAAAATTTCAAATTTGAAAATAAATTTTTTCGTGCTTTCGCGAAGAAATAAAAGTCAAATTTGAAAATAAAAGGTTCTTTGTGATTCTGCGTTTATTTTAAACCTATATGAATCTGTTATACAAGGTGTTTAAGAAAAACGTGGACAAAATGACATGGTAGATCCATCCTACAACAAGGATCAAAAATCGCATAGAAGCAGAGGGTCGCAAACACCTGTAGAAGGCGTTTCGATACAAACACGAACTGAGCAAGTATTTCGTTACCGTGTAGGCTGACATTATAGGAGACTGCTTACCTTGTCCGTACATTATCTCAGAAATATTTAACGGTTCCATTTATCTAACATTCTTGCAAGAGATTCTGCCAGAAGTGTTGAATGATATTTCGATGCCTATTCGTCGACGCATTCGATTTCAGCACTATTCCAGTACATTTCAGCACGACGTCAGAGGACATCTGCTGGCTACTGTTCCTAGAGACTGCATTGGTTGGGGTGTACCAGTGGCATAGCCCCCACGTTAACCAGACCTGTATCCTTTAGATTTTTCTTACGGAGATTTAAAAAAGAACTTGTATATGAAACACTTGTTGCAGCCCCGGAAGACATGCTAGGACGAATTATTGTGACAACAGACTGCGTCCGAAATACTCCCGGTATCTAAGAAGATGAGCCGTTCCATGCACGTAGATGTCAGGCATGTCCCGATGCATCTGGCAGAAACTTTAATCATCTCCAATAAGCTCAACAATTGGCGTGCATTAGTCGTATATGAGGGAGTACCTATCAATAAAGTTATCTGCAATGGTTTCGTTTCTTTCCATTGTATTATGTATTATTTTAGACGTCCTGTAGCGGTTCCGGATAGCAGTTGCAACCCTCTGTTTCTGTGCAATTTTTGATTCTTGTTATATGACGGTTCTACCATGTCATTTTGTCCACATTTTTTTAAAAACCCTATATTGCTTCCCTTATAAGCTAAACTCGTAACAAAGACAGCTAATAGATAGCTGTAACGAATTCTGATGCAATGCTGAATAAATAAAGACCAACTTTGGCATCAAAAATGAAGGCTCCCACATATGCGGAATTTCGGAGCACCTCATTTATAAATGTAGATATTAGTTTGTTATAGAAGTTTTTACTTCACTAAAGCTATAAAAGTGGAGGCACACAGAGGAGAGTTGTTGCTGAATGAATTCTCCTTTTGGAGTGTTAATCGTCAATGAGTTTTCTTGTGCTTTGTATATTACTGTATTTTTTAGTAATGATCTGCTGTTTGTATCTTTTGATCTGCTGTATATGTATTGTTGATTTGACACACGTTTCCGCTGTATTTCACTTCTTGCATTTCATGTCTACATTGCAAATAAGATGTCGTTTTCTGTTATCGAACCTATTGGATTTTTTTCGTCCGGTAGGAGCAGAATGAAACGTTCAATAACAAAACCGAAAATAATGGTATCAATCAAACTGCTGAATAATCATCCTGATCATAAGAACTGATATATCAATTATTATTTCGAATATGTGGCCAAGAAGCAAGTTAAATGGGGGAAAAAATCAAACCTCCTACTAGCTGGGGGAAGGTGAAAACTTTGCTGGATGTAGCCTTCGTCATCTGACTGACCTTCCTTAATTCCATTTTTTATTTGAACATTATGTAAAATATTAATCCTTTCACAAGTTTCTCCATCCTTTCAAATATAACTCCATCTAATGGAAACAGATTGTCGTTGTGACCAAAGAAATTCAAAACTATTTCCTAATTTCAATCATTTTAATCTAAGAATCCTTCTCATGTCGTAACACTTTTCAAAATATTCCAAATGTTTCTTCGAAAACAAATATTAATGTGGCTTAACTGAGTTAAAATTATTTCCAACGTTCTAAATATTTAATCCAGATAGGTGGACGTCCCAGGCTCGAGTCCCGGTTCAGGCATGGTTGTTATTCTGTGTTCTACCAGTGAGTTGTGTGACTGTGCCCCCAAGGAAAAGGGGTTGTGCAAACTAATGTGAAGTATGAAGTAGCTAAGTCGTACTCATGACCCTATTTGGTAATACTGAAAAAACAAAGGAAGCCAATTTAGGCTTAAGTCGCTCACAACTTTCTGTCAGTGGGCTTATAAAGTGCCATAAGTAGCAACAACAACAATCCAGATAGGCATACGGTTTCCTTTGAAGAAGGATGTTTATGTGACAAAACCATCTAAACCAAAAATATTCCTTTTCTTCTAAACATTTTAAGTCTAGACGCAAAAAAGTAGAAATATGCGAAGTAAGAAGTCTGTAAAAATGGCATGCTAGAAATCCAAGAAACTCATAAAATGTTGGCGCGGCAGTTTCCATTGTGTTGCATTCATTTTTGAGCAAATTTCTTAATGCACTGTCTGGCATACAGGATGGTTTTTAGCAAATTGCAGTAAAAATCTTCAGAAAATATTTTTTATTACAACAAAAGGGAGGTTAAAAAAAAAGAGGAAAGAATACGAGTAATACAAATACGAGTAATAAACAAAAAAAGTGCGAATTTAAATCCCCTAATTAGAATAATAAAAAGTATTGCTGCAACATACACTTTCACAATTTATAGAAATTGGATTTAAAAAAATTACACAGAAATGAAATTGGTGCCAATAAAAGGATGTCTTTTTTTGTGATAAAATGAAATTAAAAAAATCCTGTTTTTAAAGAAAGGATTTAAAACTTAGATATTTTTAATCAAAAATCTCATTAAATTTTTGAAAAAGACTTTTTTTTTTTATTGAATCTTTCTTACAACATTAAAATAATCATATGAAAAAATTTTAACTCATTCTGCTTTGTAGAAAGTTTTATACTTTTTTTTATTCTTATGTCATATGCCAAAATTTAAAAATCATTTTTCTAGATTATTTTCATCAATTTCTTCTATGATTTTTAATCTCAACTACTTCCTTTCGACTGTGATAAAATGTTTTTTATTGAGTTTAATTATCAAAGAAAGCTATTTTCTAGAATTTCCGGAATAAGCTACTGCATAGCAATCATTGCATATCTGAATGGGAAATTCAATCTTCGATTTATCTTGCAGATTATCTTGGTAGATATATTTCCACTATGATTGATTTGATTTATCTCATTTGCTTACAATTTGATGTAAATCTATCTCGCAATATTCAAAACTAGAAAATGAATGAATTTTAAACTTTTTTTTGAGTTACTGATAAGATTTTAAATCATAATCTCATCAAAGATTAAATATCCGTCCTTGTTTGAAGTTTTAATCTTAAATTGTGTCGATTTTTAATATGCATTTTGATAGATTAGATTTTGTACTCTTAGACTATTTAAACACGTTTGCATCCCCTGAAACAATGGTTAATAAAAATTTCCCTTAATGTCTTTTTGTAACT
>JAPMOQ010013308.1:0-10711 GCA_026543055.1 Argiope trifasciata
TCTGTATTCATCATGGTCATTCTATATCATCATGATCATCCTGTATTCATCATGATCCTTCTACATCATATGGTCATTCTATATTCTTTCATGATTATTCTGTATTCTTCATGATTATTCAGTATTCATCATGGTCATTCTATATCATCATGGTCATTCTGTATTCGTCATGGTGATTCTGTATCATCATGGTCATTCTATATTCATTTAGATCATTAGTTCATTCCAATCTGTATTGATTCAAGATGTTTATTCCAATATTCTGATCAAAACTGGCTGTTTGGATAAGAAGATTCCAGAAACGAAGAGCGTTGGATCCACTCCTGGCATACCAAGAATAATGCTTGGCTTGGCTGTACTATGTGCCACTATCCCACTTTACTTCGATCTGATCGAAAGAGATATGGATTTAAATGCATAATACTCAGATTTAACGGTAGTTTTGGTGAAAAAATTCATCTGATGAAGGAGAGGAAAAAAAGAATCAATCTAGACCAAAAAGTTTCCAACTCTTCTTTTCTCTTAGCTCGCCATTTTCTCGACGCCAAATGAGGAGAGGGGGTGGGTGGGGGGTGGTTTCGAAATAGAAACAAAATTTTCTCCGTCGAAACCGTGCCTCTGTTGCTCGGCAAAAGTTGATTCGCTTTTTATAGCGAAATGGGAAGCCGGGAAGATTACATTATGCAGATTCCGTAATATCCATGTAAAATGCGCTGGAGAAAGGCGCGTGCGTGTTGTATATTGATTCAGTGTGCGGGGACATCCTAAAAAAGTTGCTTGACTTGGCTGACCCAAAGACGCTGTTTCGTTCTCTTACATTCTTATCCGGAAATAGTTTCTTTCGCTTTTCGAGGAATGTGGTCTAATATCTATGCGGGACGCGATTCTGAATACTTAAGTTTGCTTTATAAAGCATATTTCTGAATAATCCATATTTTTCAGGTTTCATATCTTACTCAAACCAAATATGTACCCTCACACTATGATGGATATATGTTTGCCTAATATCTTCATGAAAAAGTTTTACATATTATATACACAAAACTTCCTTTCATAGCAGCATGTAAGAAATAAGTATTTGTGTAGTTGGTGACAATGGGCTTGTTTATTAATAAATACAATCTATCTGTGTATTATTTACTATGAATTAACAACTACAATATAGTGAATTATTCAACATTACAACAAGTACATTAGCAATGTACTTGTGGATTATTCAACGTGTATTAACAAGTACAATGCACTTGTGTATTATTCTACATGTATATTAACAGGTACAAGATACTTGCGCATTATTCGACGTACTTATGTAGTATTCGACGAGTATAAACAAATACACTGCACTTGTGCATAATTCGACGTACTTGTGTATTACCAAGTATAATGTACTTGGGCATTATTCAACGTGTATCAAGTACGAAGTACTTGTGTATTAACTAGTACAATGTACTTGTGCTTCATTCGATATACTTGTGTATTAAGTACAGTATGTTTTGATTTATTCGACATACTTGTGTATTAACAAGCACAATGCGCTTTGATTTACTTGATGTACTTGTGTATTAACAAGTGCACAGTATTTGTACATTATTCGACGTACTTGTGTATTAGGAAATACAATGTACTTGTGTTTTAACAAGCGCAACGTATTTGTGTATTATTCACATCACATGTTTATTAATGTACTCGTACAATGACAACTTGTGTAAAAATGTATTTGGGCAGTACCATGTAATTGTGTATTAACATACATCACTGCCGAACAGTAGTTACGAGATAAGCTTATTAGAGTGAGATCTTTGGTGATTATTCGCCGGGATTTGACAAATACAAAAGATCCAAAAACCCAATGTGCACTTTGGATGCCATTTATCAGAACGATTAAAACCAAGATTTGATACTGAATTGGAATTATAATCACAAAATCACACACCAGATTTTATACATTCAAGTTATTGTGCTTTAAGTTATCGTGTTCACATGCCTGTGAAAGTACATATCGTAAGACTGTCAATTTTTCAACGGATATAGTTTCAAATTTGCTACCAATCTACACTTTAGATATTAAATCTAAATACCAAATATTATCTACCTAACTCTCTTCGTGTAGTAGCTTATGTTCAGACAGCTGAAGAGACAGACTTTCTCTACACGTGTTTCCTTGAAAATTTAATAGAAAATTACAAATTTAATATAGAAACAATATATCAATTGTCTTGCTCAGAGCAATTACGAGTTAACATATTCGCAGACAGAGAGACAGTCAGAAAGTCAAACTTTTCTAAAGATGTGATTTTTGGTCTAAGGGAGGTCTGAAATGTAGAGATATCCCAAAATAATTAGTTTGAATTTTCTTACAACTATAATTTCTTTTTGTATGCATCGCATTAGAGAAATTAAAAATCGTGAACCTCAGAAAATGTGGCGATGGTATATGCTGTAATTGTGCTAATTTGGAGGGTGAATTCCGCCAAGGATCAAACCTGTAATGTTTGGGTTTGAAATCCAGTAACTTAACCTTTCAGCAAAAGCGTACGCCCCTGATATTGGCTGTTATTGGCTTATTAAGATGTCAACACAAAAAGACAATGAATGTTACAAATACTCAGATTTTTATTTTCAGACTCCCACACATGAGCATGTTGTAGTCAGGACCCAACTAAGGTACGGCCATAAAGGACAGTTGCCCCAGGCCTCCACATCCTAGAGGGGGCCTTAATCGAAACATACCAAATAAGTAACATGCATGGTTCTTCCTTACTGAAGTAATGAAGCAGTGGGGACAGCTAAAGAAGTTTTTGCTCGGGGCCCCATTTAGGTTAAGCCAGGCCCTGGTTGTAGTTATCAGAATAGGGAAGAAAATCACATATGTTATTTAGACCCCTTCCCGATAAATTAATAGAATAATAATTTTAAAATATTTAGATAATTAAATAAATTTTTCCACAATACTGTTTAATTATCTATTAAAAGTGGACTCACCTCCATACATTAAAGCCCCCTCCACTGACGGTCCTTCCAAATCGATTCAAATATCCACTGGTCATCCCTCAAGACTAAAATCAGTGTCTCATATTGTTTCGTATTGCTAAGCCTAAATAAATTTTATCTGTTATACTGAGAGTAATATTAGCAATAACGGAAAACAAAAGGTCTCAGCGATAAAAAAAATCTTAAGAAGTAATACTGTTTTGTTTTGCCAAGTTCTTAGAATTTGACAAATTATTTTTTAGTTTTCTAGCTTTCCCACACCAAAAGATTTGTAGAAACTATATTCTTCTTTTATCCGTATATTAAGTGTAAATAAAGCACAAACCAAAGCTAACATCTACCTTCATTTGAATAAAATTTTATAAAACTCAGCTCCATTTAACAGGATAAGTTTCTAATATGTATGTTATGGAAAAGTAATTAAAGCTCTAAAAATTTTCAAAAAACACCCATAATTATTTCTTAGAAAGTTGACAAAATCTAATTTATCCCATATAACAAGTCCATTCAAGTTAATTCTTATTTTGAGCGAAACGAATTGCTTGAAAATATCGTTTAAATATTTTTGTTTAAAATCTGTAAAATTAGAAACTTAATTAAATGATTTTTCATTTAAAATCATCTTTATGCGATGTTATTTTAGGAGGTTATCGAGGAAAAAAAAAACCCTTTAAAACTTCGATTGATTTTTAATTAATTAAAATTTTATCAAAAACTTTTAAAACTCACACCGAGGTGCACTTTCTCTATCTCCAAGGCATAAATGTATCAAATTTGGTAGCTGTAAGTCAAACGGTCTGGCCTGTAGCCCATTAAAAGTCTTATTCTCCTTCGCGGCAGCCTATTCCCACTCCCTACCCTATTTCATGCATGGAAGAAAATTGTGCAATATCATTGGTTCTCACGCTACTCACTCTGCTAAAAGAAATGTGACATCATTATATGCGAACTTCAGAGTAGTTTTAGTTTTATTAAAATCGCACTACGGATTTGCCTTTGTGCTATGTTGTATGATTTTTATCTCAACAGCAGATAATTTTCATGCGAAAAATAAATTGCTGAAAACAATGAAATAGTTTCCATCAGTGCGACTCATTAAAATATTTATTAGATTACAGAATTAATAGTTATTTAAGGTGCAAAAAATATTTTAAATATTCTTTTTTGCATCACTAAAGTATATAACATTTATTGCAAAAGATTAAGGAGAATTAATTCAGCTTATGCGAATCTAGTTATAAAACGCATCAAATCCAAGTTGAGTTGAAAATTAAAAAAGAGCAAGGATGACGTCTACAGAGGTATGGACCAATGATATTGCACGATTTTCTTCCTTAGATTTCGTTTCTTTATTTTTTTTACGAATTTGATATTTCCTCTATATGTACCTCGTGAAAAATAAAAACACTAGTACATATTCATGTCGTAGTGATATCTGAATAAGCCGGTAGCAGCTACTGGACATTGGTTATCATCTTTTGTCTAGTGGATATGCTAGAGACCTTATAATGCGACTGCAAATCATAAGATTGTGAGTTCAATACTTGGCGGAATTCAATATTTACATTGGCGAGGCACCACAATATAAAATCCGCCTCATTGGTGATCTCGGACTATGAAAACGTTCATCATTTGCTATAACACTTGCTCTATAAAAATCGTTCGTCTCTTCGCAGATTTACTTGTTGGGGAATATTGTGGTGATTATTTTAATAAGCCAGTAAAAGCCACTGGAGATTGGCGATCACTTTTGCTTAACGGATATGCAATACGACTGCAAATCTGAAGGTCGCGAATTTGATCTTTGGCAAAAATTCAGTTTCCACATTGGCACGACACCGCAACAAATGTAATCGCTACATTGGTGCCTACTCAATCCAATACGCCACAATGGCTTAACTAACAATTTGCTATCCGAAACGACTCCATTGCAGTTCGATTAACTGGAACTGTTCATCGATGGAATCGGATCTAGAACCTGACACCCAGTGGTTTCAAAGCCAAGATCTCCCCAACAAACCACCGTGGGTTGTCTTATATATACAAGAATTATTCGTTTAAAATTATAAGATAGTACATATTCATGACTTAACTAATAAGCTGTTCTCCGAAAGGGTCCCGTTTTAATTTGGTTACCTGGATTTTTAACGTAATTTCTCTTTGCTTCGTATAAACTCTTCATGTACGTTTACAGCGTCATGTATAAAAAAGTATTGAAATCTTTTTTTTCTAAATTCTTATTAATACACAGATTGCATATCCTCTACAAATCCGTTGCATAAACCCAAATCAAATTCTACAACATCGAAAACAATTTTCTGCCCCATACATTCTTCCACTCTAGCCTTAGAAGCCAACCTTGTAAAACTCAGAATCCATTTAGCTCCAGAGGCACTATGACCTGACCCCTCACATCATCAATGTCCCGATATATTAAGTGAAGATGGGGAAAAATCGGCATATGGACTCACCCGGGCATCACAAAATCAGTTATGTTCAAAGCGGAGGGAGGGGATGTAGCTACTTACCTCCCTCCGAGGGCCTTACAATCACTTACAAGCTAATGTTACATCGCTCGTCTTGTATATACTCTTCTATCCAAAGCGATTGATATGTCTTCGTCTTCCCATGTTTACGACGAAAGTGCCTCGAATATTTGGGATTTTTTTTTCATGTTTGTTTTTTCTTGAGGAGTAATATTCTTTTTCCATATCTCTATTTTCCCATGTTTTATTCATAAATATATGAAGCGATGAGGTCTGATCAATTTTTTTAGGGCTCGTCGAAGGGATGATTCTGAGTCGCGATGATGGACTTGTTGAGATGACATATTGGTTCGATGATGCAGAGAAAGTTTTTTTTCCCCATGCTTGTAAAAAATGGCTCTGGTAATGATGCATCTCATTAGCTTTTCTGTAGGATTTGAACACTGTCATAGACATATTTATAAGTTGTCTTAGGAGACATATTTATAAGTTGTCATTAACCTAAGTATGCCAAATCATATTTTAGAGTAAGAAAATTCAAACACAAATTCAAGTCAAGCATATTACTGACTAAACATACAACGGGAAAATTTATATGCACCCTTAAAATTTTTTTTTCCGATAAAATCTAACTTAATTTCGGAAATGCATCATAATATACAGGAAAACTCAGTGTAAACGCATAGTAATACAGTGTAATAAACCCATAGTAATGCAGAGAATAAGCGTATCATAATACAGAGTAATAAACGTGTGGTAATGTAGTGTAATAAACGAATCATAATACACTGTAATAAACGCGTGGTAATGTCATGTAATAAACGTGTAGTAATGCTCTGTAATAAACGTGTGGTAATGTCATGTAATAAAAGTGTAGTAATGCAGTGTAATAAAAAAAGTATAGTAAGTAATTAAGTGTAATAAAAAAGTATAGTAAGTAACGCAGTGTAATAAAAGACGCATAGTAATGCAGTATAATAAATATGCAGTAATGCACAGTAATAAAAGTACAGTAATACAGTATAATTCACGTATGGTAATGCTGTATAATAAACTCCTCCTCCATCCCTTCACATAAAACCTTTGGGTAAGGTCATGAACAACACCAAAGCTCAAATTTTTATTTTCAAAGTACTATATATGTATTTAGTAATGTAGTGAAGGAAATAAACACTTTGGGGATCCTTTTTCTGCTGAAATCAAATCTTGATAAAAGAGTGCAATTTCAGTAGTAAAGTCATATATCAAATTTCTATTATATCGTTTTCAGTACATAGCAGGAATAAGAACGTGCAGAATGATGGAAGATTTATGCTTTTGGTTCAAACACTGTCATGTCTATTTTTTTAAATGCTAAGTCCATAAATCATTTTATCTATTTAATTCTATGTTTCATAATTACCGATTTCTCAGATAGACAAATTTGCTGTGAATAGATACTATTCAAACTTTGATAGAAACCTAAAAATTTGATTCTCCTTTATTATTAGAAGAATTAAAGCAACATAAATAAATTTTTAATATGAAGAAACGGCATTTTCGTTAAAATTTTTGTTACATTCTACAATATTTGTTGACACCAAAGACATTTGTTGCTGGCTTTGTGTTCAAAACTCTTGCCGTATTGTCATGTAATTTCAAATAAATAATTATGTTAGTATAAATGAAAGTAATATACTTATGGTAGTGCTACAAATGAATATTTATGTAAAATGAAGCTTGGCATAATGTTGAAATTTATAAGTACACCGGCAGCCACAAATATCAGCACCGATTATTTTTTTTAAAAACCAATATAAAATAAAGAAACTTTATATTTTATTTTCTCGAATATAAATAAGGAAATAAAATTTGCTGCCATTATTATAAAAAAGTTGAATTCGACATTTTGATCGATTTTTATATTTTAAACCCTTTGAAATAATTTAAAAAAAGAAAAATCTTTTACTTGATTAAGAAAGCAGTTTTATAATATCCTGATTCTTCTTCTAATAAGGGAGAATGCGTGTCTGTCCTTATGCGCGTTCACACTCTATATCACAGCCAGGCTCTTAGGTCTTGAGGCAAGGCCCGAGACAAAAACTTCTTTTAGTCCCCTCCATTGCTTCTCTACGTTAAAATTAGTAGTAATGTAACATAGTGGCAGCTACGAAGCATAAAATAAACTTTCTATTTGATTTGAGACCCCTTCCCAGACCCCTTCTCGTCTGATGTGAGAGTCCGGGGCAACTGCCTCTTGTGCCTTGCACTAGTCAGGGTCTGTCTGGAGCGACAAGTTCTGATAGAAGAAAAATTGCACAATTACATCAACTATGCTGCACATAAAAATGAAAGAATATCAGAAGAGAAGTGACATTCTTTTTTTTTTCTTTAAAGTCTATCAGTAGGAAGTGGAGTCAATAATGAACAAACTAAGCAAACTATTCATCTCTTCAAAAGGTTTTAAATCAACATGAATCAAGAATGGAATCATCATTCACAGGTCGTTCTAGAAATGAACGATTTCCTGATTTGTGATATGTAATGTGACTCATATTTCAAGGTCATTTCTTTTGAAAAGCAACTTGTTTTCAGTTTCTTATTTATGAAAAGATTAGAGATGAATATCAAGTTCGAAACAGCAATGTTTTGAAAGTATTGGAATTTTATCTAATCTTTGCTCTCATTCGAATTTAAAATAGTGACCAAATATCAGCCATCTCTGGTGTTCAACATGAAAACATGTATCTGTATTTTATATTTACTGTCTCCTGCGATAAATTGCCAATTTAGAACATAATTGCCAGCGAATAATAGCAAAGATTGACATATACCACACAAAACATGCATATACACATACCGTCTTGATGATATCTTGGCATCTTATGTAAAATAGAGGTTGGCATAATGTGGAAATCGCCAAATAAACCAAGGGTTATAAATATCAACAAATACCCGAATATTTTTTAATGATTTAAATTAAATTCGTGATACTTCAATAATTAAATTAATTTAGATTCGCCAAAATCTAGAGTTTGAATTTTTTTGACAATTGCTATACTTTTGTTATACTACGTATACTGGAAACTAAGAATGCATGACAGACTAGAGATAAGTAAGTCTAGACATTTATCAAAAAACACGAACATATTTTTAAACTTTAGAAGGTGAACCTGGCAGCTTAGTAATTATGTGTTTTTATAGCTCTCACAAGTAAAGAATAAACCTTTAAAAGTTCTAGATTAGTAAGATCCGCAAGGTGAGATATTTAATTAATTCTTTTAAGAACGGTTGCAAAACTTGGAAAAGTTGAAACTCACGTGTTTTCGGCAAAATACTGAACTCTTTAAAATTCTCAAGAACTTAGCTAACCAATCTCAAAATGTTCTCTATATTTTCTTGGAAAGTCGTCTTACTGTATTCAAGCAGCTGTATTTCAATCTATTATACTTTCATCTCTCTTGCCAAGGCATTTCACCGTCTTACTGATCCAATCCCAGACAGACGCCAGACACTTGCCGAGTTGTCTTAATCCGATTTAGCAAGTTCTAACTTCGCACTTTCAGATCCTAACACGCACCGTAGCTACGAACTTAAATGGATTAAAACGAAACGAAGCCCATACTATCAGAAAGGCTTAATATAGAAGCAGCAGCAGCAAGTTTTTATCTTAAGAGAAACATTATCAAAAATCCAAACGGATAAGTTTGTCTTCATCGTCAAGATCCCTTTTAGACTAGAAGATGTACCTATCAACACGGGATTTTATTCTATTAAAAGTAATCCGGATATGAGTGTTACAGATTTACTAACGAAAGTTGTAATTGAAAATGTCGTGAACATTGGTTTAAAATATAGTATATTTTAAAATTCAATTTAGATGTAAATATATATAAAAGGTGTCCCAAAATGAATGCAAGATTTTGATTTTCCACCATTCGTGCAGTAAAGTGTTGATAACCCCATTAAAAAATTCATTTGATAGCTGAAAAATTAAGATTAATAAAAATGAAGCGTTTCACGATAGAACAATGTGTTAGCGCAAAATTTGAATTAAATAAAAAAACAGTTTTTCTTTATTTAAATTTTTATATATTTTATTGAAATTTGGTTTTGTACTTTATGCGAATCACTCGGTGTAAGGTCTCATTAAATGAGGTTTGACAGTATTGAAAAAATACATAAAAAATGGCTGGTATTCATCCAAGTTTTTAAAATATATTTTGAAAGTCGAAAAAAATTTCAGTGAACGCTTTTACAGATGTCATAAATATTGACAAATAAATTGATACCTATTGTTTTAATATAAAGTTACCGAATCAACTTGATTCAGAACACTACCACAGCATGTAGATATTAGCAGACATATATGTACTATGATATCGGTGGACACGTATTGCATAGAAGAAAATTACTTTAAAGGAAAAACCATAAATTGATGCTATTTATTTTATGTTAGCCTCACAGAAATATTTTAATTTAGATTAATATCATGTTTATATATTGGTGGACGTATATGAAATATGAAATTGGTGGACGCCAATTGCAGTAAGTAAAAATGATTTTGAATCATAAGTCATGAATATCACCAATAAATTGACCTCTATTGTTTTAATACAATTCGAAAACATTTTAATGCAGATTAATATCATATGTTAATATTAGTAAAACTATATATATTATGATATTGATATACGCTCATTGCAGTCGAAAAAAATTACTTTGAAGCAAATGCCATAAATATTGATCTACAAATCGATATCTATTGTTTTAATACAACATTCCGAAAGCATTTTAATTCAGAATATTATCATATTATGCTGATATTAGTAAATGTATATATATTATAATGTTGAAACATGCACATTGCAGTCGGTGAAAATTGCTTTGAAGCAAATGCCATAAATATTGTCCAATAAATATTTATTGTTTTAATATAACATTCCAAAAATTTTTGATTATGACAGTATATTTTTAAAGTGATTGAAATGAATGCTGTATTCAATTAAATATTCTACTATTTTTTTTAAATATAAAATTGATTATCATGTGGAGCTTTGATTATGCATTATAACAATTCTATACTATGGTTCTGAAAAATGTAAGTTTTTAATGATGTGTTAATTTCAATTTTGTGTTTGTTTTGCAGACAAATTTGACATTGATTCCCACGGCGTGGCTCAACAATTTCCCGGATTTCGGAAGGAAAAAAAAACCAACCTTCACTTTCAGGAACTCTGTATCCTGTGCAAAGT
>JAPMOQ010013313.1:0-51249 GCA_026543055.1 Argiope trifasciata
ACAATGCTTTAAAAAAATCTAGTATAGAATATTTATGTAATTGAACATAATTTTTGATTGATCTTTTAAAATATATCCATATGCCTTCTTATGATGTATATGTTTATGCCATTTGTTTGATGTACGGATGCCAATATGCGTACATGATTCCATATGTTTGAATATACTTTAGGGTTTTTGCACCAGTAAACTCATTCAAACTGAAGCTAATTTTCCTTGAGAATAAGATATCGAATAGCAAAGAAAGTATGACAAGTGAAAAAAATGAAAAACTATAACTTCTTAAATACCATACAGATGCCGGAACTAAAATTTGATATTAAAAAAAAATCAATCCGTTCCTGACCTGCCATTTTGGCATCATGACAGCAACATGCTTTTCTATGGATTTTTAATTTTGTTGCGATAGGAGTTTCTGGAATCTAAACTTTAGATAGGCGCATATATACTTTGTTTTTTGCGTTTTAATTTTTTTATTTTATTTACAAATATAAATTTTGCCCGAAAAGAACTAATATGGTTGTTCAGCTGTACAGCATTCACCAGAATACCTTTGGACAAAATCTTGTTTCAAAATTGGTACCTGATGAATCTGTACTGACGAAACATTCGATTCCTTTTCTAATTTCGGGTCTTTAATCTGACGTCGACCCTTTCCAGTAGGTAGGTCTCTAGAAAAAAAAGTAGAGAGAAGAGGTCTATCTGTGATCGGCTGCCTGACCTTTAGGGAGGGAGGAGATGCAAATCGTCTGATGAATGACTCCCCGAGTGTGTCGAAGGCACTTCCTGGGGGAAAGGAGAGATCAATGGCCCCTCTGCAGGCCACTCCCCAATGCCCTTTGGCACGCTCCCCGATCACCTCAGACGATCGTTTGCCGAAGTCATTATACTCGGGATCAAGTGTTGGATGCCCCTGTCCGTCCCCTCCGGGGTGCGCGTGCTCTCTACGTCCACCCCTTTCGGAAGGATAATAAGCGTGTACGACCGATGTAAAGCGAGATGACCTCTCATTTGCGTACAACTGAAGAACACGGAAAAGGATTTGGTAGAGGAAGCTGCTGTACAGTTAATTTGTCACCCAGTAATATGGATTCTGGCAGGTCATTCCGCTGTGATATATTTATGCCATTAGCTCGCAACAATTTGATGAGAGTAAGATATTTTATAGCTCTCTTACGAAATGGGTGCGGTAATTTGAAAAGAAATGCCTTCTCGTATGCAATAACTCGGGCAAAACATGAGAGATGGAAATTAAATGCAGCCAATTCCTCGCTTAATAATATGTAATTTTTCTGCAGTAAGTTTCATTTTTAAGCTTTAGAAGACAACTTAAGTGAGAAATTCATTTATTTTTCGTAGATTACTAATAATTACAAGAATTTATCAAGGAAGTATACTCTTTAATCGTTTATCAATTACGGAGATTCAAAAATTGCAATAGATTTAACAGGTCATTTCATTATACAGGAATACTGCTATATATTACAAATATAGATGGGTTGGGAAATCAGTTATAAAATGCAAGGAATTGTTTTAGCATATATTCGAATTCTACGGAGTCAGCAAAGGGGCGGTATATGTAACCAGTTTTCATTAATAGCATCGAAAATAAGATTATTTTCCTATGCTTTTCTTTTCCAAAAATACTGACTATTTTGTAGTTTAGTCTATTTCTGATAAAAAGTCAACAAAGTATTTGAATAAAAAGCATACTTCTTATGGAAAAGTAATTTAAATTTATGAAGATAGCAAAATAATCTTCAATTTTGTATATTGTAGTGGGTAACACAGCAGTTTTTTCATTTATAGCATATGCTAGAGGTGAATTGTTGTTCTAATTTTGTTTTCATTCCCGACAGCTCTTTTAAAAATTTAAGGGCTGATTAGGAGTTTTTTCACTATTATTTTTTAATTATATATTTATCAACTACATACGTTTTTCGCTGATTAAATGATTTATGAATCGGTTTGATACTTTTTCAAGCAGTGCTATTCGTTTCAGTATTCTGAGACGACCACTTTTCTATGATTCTATCTCATCAAGAGGACATGAACGCATTTTCGGAATTCTCCGTCATTCTTTGACCTTGATTTTTATCCTCTTACATACTTGTTTGTTCAATTTTTTGTTTATATGAATATCATCTCGTTTCGGTCCATATTATTTTAATTCAATTTGCAAGTAATCAGAGTTTCTTTTATTGTTAAATCTAAACATCCTCCCCTTTCATCTTTTCTCCCACCCCTCTTTTGACAAATTAAACCCATCCTAAAACATGCACAAAAGCATAGAGGATTTTGGAATCCGTTGTCAAACAATATAGTACTAAGACCCTCACCGAATCTTTATTTTGTAAGAATTAAAAAAAAAGCGCAATGTTTAGGAAAACTTGTATAAAAGAAGCATTTTGCGAACATTAATTTGATGCATGCGCGTGCATTCTGCAACAAATCAACAGAAGAAGTAACAAAAAAAGCCGGATATGATTTTTACTGGTGACTATCCCTATCTGCGAATCAGAAAGTGAAACATGATCAGAAAAGCAAGCTTTGAAAATGAGATCCCCGTATCACATACGGGCGCCTCACGCGGTTCACGAAACCACTGCCCGTATGACGTGCAGCCGAAACCAGTAATGAGTTTAAAGAAAGGTAGATGCTGCAGATCCTTAATTTTCAAAACAAGCATGACATTCTATAAAAAAAATTCAAAGAATGGCATTTATAATCTCGCATATTTTATTAATTCGTGCTTAAAACAATTATTTTTAAAGGAGAAGTGCTGAAAAAAAATCTGGCTGAAAAACTTCATTCATCAAGCATGCCCTTTATCGATTCTAACGACATCGTTTTCGATGCAAATCCTTAAACAAATGGCCGCAGCATGTTTTATGGCAAGTTCTACATCTGACAGAGTGAGTGTCAATTATTTATACGACTTCTCCTTTCTTCTGGAGCGATGCTGCGAATGCTTTACGATCTGTTCGCAGCCATTCTTAGAAGTTGTCAAACACCACGTTCTTTTGCTCTTTGGGGAAGAACGAGTTTCTTTCTGATCCTGAATTGCCAATGAAGAGGAAGGCCTTCCTTACACTTGCTACATTCGCATGCATGCCGGCAGACGCATCAGACATTTTTTTCCCCCTTTCGTTTAGTTCTATACTTTTTTTCGAGAAACAAATTGCGGCAAGTCACGATATATTATACAAGGGAAAGAACTGTGAGATGCGATCGCATTTATTAGGGAGATGTAATCAAAGAGAGAAATATTTGTATTTCAAACGAAACAAAGGCATTCCCCGGATTCGTTTTTTGCAGTTTGTAGAAAAGGAACGTTTGGAGTAATTTATATAGGACTTTCTTTTATTTGGGCTGAAAATGAATTAAATTTATTTTCAGTAGACGTTGCCTTCTTTTTTAGAGGAAGGATGAGGGGGGTCTCTGTTTGAATTGGAATTTAAATTTATTTCTCAAATGGAAATACCTGTCTGTTAAGTTACTGGAAACGAATATTCCATTTGTAAAGATATTCTTTCTCAATCTCATTTTTTTTTAGTTAAAAGATGCATTGTTAGTCTTGAAAGTAATCAAAGCTATTTAATGAAAAACATTTACCATATAATAAAAAGAAAAACTTTCTAATATGTTTAAAAAATTAAATCATCATTTAAAAATGCACATTAAAATAATTACTGCAATAGTAAAATTATTAAGAAGCAAATGAAATAACTTAACTATAATTTTATTTCTTGAATTAAAAAAATAAGCATATATTGAAATTGTTTTGAATACTATTTTTTTTTAGATTTGTTTTTATTCAATTATACTTTTATTTCAAATCAGTGAAGTTTTAAACCACGCTTATTTTTAAATTGGACTTTCAAATTTCATATTCTTGAAAATATGAAATGCATTATAGTCAATTCCCTGTAAATGCAATATGCTTGTCTTAGATTCGGCAAAATACTAACTCTAGCAACCCCTGTAAATGTTACTTTCCTACTGTAGGTAAAAATCTAAGGAAAGGCAAATAATCTGAAAACTGAAACTACATGTGAAATAAAGCCAAGCATTTTTTTCCCCTAGAAACATGGTTTATTACAAAATGTTTTTATTGAAGTAGAGTTAAAAAGAAAAAGAAGCTAGTTGCCTGCGTAAAAAATGATAACGTAAAAGCGTAGTGAAAGGTCCAAAACACCAAAAAGGTAGAAATTTTACATCTCTAACGCAATAATAATAATACATTTTACAATTATCAACAGCCTCCACTGGAGATGAACTTTACTTTTACTTTTAAATCCTCTGTAAGTGCCGTGTGATTGTCGTAGAAATCACAAAATATTAATTCAAGCAAATACCGTAAATGTTACTGTCTTACTTTTGGGGGAAAAATCCAAGAAATTATCCCAAGAATGCATTACATACTGAAAATGCATTACAGATAAAATTTGTATGGCTTTCATTGGTTTTCTCTTGGGTTACATAATGATGGTCAAATGTCGATTATATGTATGAAAATAAGGTTGGGCAAAATCAACCAAGTTTAATTCACACAATAACATTTATGTATCATAAAAAATGGCATAAAAGTGATATTTTCTTACTCTGTTCGTTATCAATAATTTTTACTTCATCGTGAACACTTTTTTTAAATCATAGAAATAATTACAAAGAATTGAAATCATTTTTAATAGGTTTAACTGTATTCCATTTACTTCAAATTCAAGCAAAATAAGCAAAAAGTCAATAGTTAAAAGTGACCGAAATAGTTTTACCGTGATTAGAGTGCGAAAGATTAATCATTTAAATGCATTTAATTTACACTCTAATCTAATAATAAAATTAAAATGAGCTCAAGTATTAAGTATTGGAAGCAAAAAAAAAAAAAATGTGAGAAAGAAAGAAAAAAAAAACTCATATTTCGACTGAGGTTACTCTGCATATACTCACTCATTTTTGTTATCTAATCATTATCTCAAAGTGTGTTCATACTGATACTCTTGTATTTTCCTCCTTGATACTCCTTGCATTTTAAGGATGCCCTTATTTTTTTAATTATTATGAAACTAACATTAATCGTGCGTGTAGAGGGCGCGACATACGAAAACATACCAAGATTGCTCATAAAGTAAGAAAGTCCGTCGTGGGCAGCAAACACCTGCTTTCGGATGTTTATTTCCGAGATTTCAGCGAACGAGTAAGCTACAAATCGCTAAAAGAACGATTTCCTCATTCGAGAAAAAAATAAAAAGGAATGTGATGTCCAAATCGGACTTTCGTAGTTACCTTCGCACTCTCCTGGGTAAGTTCCAAGTCCTCTAACTCACCTCCCCCTATGTGACCTTATGAACTCAATCACCTTCTTTCAGTTGATACTTTTGTATTGCCCTGCCCTTGAATTTTTCCTTATGATTATTCAGTCCTTAGTTGCACATTATATAGAAATTATCGTTTATTATGAAAAAGAATGTATCACGGTTTTAATTAAAGGATAGCTGTTTAAATAATCTAACGGTAAATTAACAGATCAATTATTTCTTACCTAACTCATTTTTAAACCTTTAATGATAAATATACAGAAAATATTTTGAATACAGCAGTACGTCAAGACTGGTTTTTTGTTGTCAAGTAAATGTATTATCACGATTAATCTATTGGCTTGAAATGATTTTAAAATGACAGAAAGGAAATAAGGTAGAAATAATCTTTGAGGGGAAACCATTCTGTTATGTGGTAATGTTTAATTTTTAAAATATTGTTCAAACTTAGATAAAAAAAAAATATCATTAATTTATCACATTTTACCATAAAAATATTCTGAAAACATAAATATTACTTTGATCTTTATATCTTATTGATTTTAGTATTATCTTTTTTGATGATATGAAGCCTTTCATATTTATGGCTGTTTTCTATATTAAAATTTTTATTTTCTTTAATCTTATCTTTTTTTTTCAAATTATTTTTCTCGGTAAAATTTTTGTGTCCTTTCCTTCAATTGAAAAAAAAATCCATTAAATTCAAAAATAAATAATTTTTTAAATACCATTTCAAATATGTGACACACAAGATTCATTCCTTCTTTTGAAATGAAATAGCATAGAAGCTTGAAAAAGTATTGTAGTTGAATGTCTATTTTGGATATTTAAAGTAAAAGAAAATCGTATATATTTAATTTTTTTAATAATGTAAAAATCTTATGTTTGATTTCTTTTGAAATCAGACATAAGAATTCATCAGATTTAACGAAGTGTGTTTCTATATTAATATTAAACACAGTTACGGGAAAATGCTACTAGTTTGAAGAAAGTGCTTCAAACAATTTTAAAAGATATTTTGCCTGTAAACAGTTAAAAAAGATTTAATCAAATGAAAAAGAAAATAATTAAACTCTTACTGAAATCTTAAAAAGTCACCTAAACAGAAAATATTATGTATGTTAATATAATGTGACTATACGGTTATATCATTTTGTACCTACATTCGTACGTACAATTTTTTATTTACTTTTATGCGCAATATTATGTGTTAACATACATTTATATGCCTAAAACAAGAGTGAAATTGCTCAAACGTCTTACAGACTCTGAGTTAATGCTAGTCCGTTAGTTAATTATTATTCTGCATCCAATCAACAGATTCAAAAAGGTTTTTGGGTTATCATAAATTATGAAATATTGTTTGTTGCATTTTAACAGGCATTTTTTTAATTTTTTTGTGTAAATAATTTCAAAATGCGAAAATTTAGTAATGAATAAATAAATAAAAATATATATAATTAATTCTAATAACAAAATGATTATTACTTGACAAAATTCTTCTTGTTTATTGATTTGTCATTTTGTTTTTTATTTCTCCTTGTGCGAATATAAAATATTCTAAACAACTAATTTGAATTTTCTAAATTTGACTAATTAATTAAATTTAACGATTTTTATAGTTATTGTCAAACTTTATTATAAAATTTCTCTTAAATGAATTATGAATAAAAGAAATGATTGCAAAAACAATGTTCAAAAATTAGCGTGTCTACATATGATTATTTTCTAAATCAGCATAAAAATCTACAAACCTATGAGAAATTATTTCTAATATTTAAGTAACAAGACATAGTGAAAAAGCACCAGATGAGTCCTGAAATATTTGCTATAAATATCAAAACAAAATGTTCCGAAAAAAAATTTGGTGGAATCTCAAAAGCATGAATAACATTTCATTCTCATTTAATCAAAATAAATGTTAAAAATAGAGTGTGTTTTTTAAAACAAAGTAATTTTTTTCGTTTCTTGTACATTGTGGCGTTTTATATTTATGGATTTATTTGTTTTTAAAAATACACACCAGATCGGGTGAATTGGTTTAAAATTGAAATTATTAAAAATAAGTGTTTAATTATCAGTAAAAGATATTTATAAAACTGTTGTATTCTTGTCTTGATTGCGTTCACAATTCTTTTAAATACTAAAATATTTACCACAACTTACTCTAAGAGATAAATCGTAATATTTTGAAGCAGATAATATTTTATAAGTTAATATGATATAATATTTAATCTATTTTCTTCAAGTATAACATTGAATAAAATAAACAAAAATTCTTTCGCAAATTAAAAAATTCGACTGTATTGTTCAAGAAGCAAATTATCTGACATTAGGTAGGCGTGATCTTAAGGCAGAAAAACTTTATAATGTAATATTTGAAAGCTGCCTCAATATCTATAATCCATATTTCATAATCAATAGAATCAGTATGTAATGTATTAAAAAAGCGGTCGAAACGTTTTTGATTACTTTAAAAAAGCTTTAATGAAACAGAAAGGTGTCTGGGTTCAAAGCAAGTTAAAAATACAATAAATTCTTTGAGCAAAACTTCTTATTGTTTTTAAGTGTTTATACAAATTCTAAGATTTTGTAATATTATTTAGACTTTTTTAAACTCAAAAATGCGATTGAATCTTCTCAATAAGATTTATTTATATATATTTTTAAAATTTGTTAAAGTCAGTATTTTTTCAAACTTTGTAAGATTTTTCGATTCTTTTAATTATCTTTGAATTTAGGAAGAATTCAAATGGCATTCAAATTTACGTTTTTGTAAAATTTAGAAAATGGAATGCTGCAAAATTGTTCTAATTTTATTTACCTTTATCTAACTGAAAAGCAGAATAATATACGAATTTTCAGCCTGTGGCCATATTTTAATTCCAGTCTATTCAAATTTTAATATTTCTTAACATCGTTTCTTATCTCGAAATAGGTGTTAGCTGATATAAAATTCCAAAATACAATAACTTGTCTTTAAAATGTTGCAAAAAACAGTAAAGAATGTAATGGTTGCAAAAAAAAAATCAAAAACATCCACCCTTTCTATTTTTTAATTAATATAAATGCCCTAAGTAGCATAAATTGAAAACCTCTTATGTCCTGGTATCATTATCAATAAAATATACAATTACCAAGTATTTTAAGTTACCTGAAAATCTTTTTCCATCGTCAAAAAGCAATATTTTTAAAATGAGCTAAATCCTTGAATTCTGGAAACTACAGGGCAAAAGCAATTACTTTGTAGATAATGATCGTCCGAATATAATTGAATCAATAAATTTCTACGAAAGCTTTAAACTATTCGAATATGTAATTACAGTGGTGTTCCGTCCATACCGACAGGTTTTGCCTGGCGACTCTTTCTGTTCTTTTTCACTCAAAATACGTATTTCTCTCTTTTTGATCACAGTGTCAGGACCAGTTTAAAGATTTGTCTGTTTTCTATGACGGCTTCGCTTTATGTCTTACGATCTTATATAGTGGAGATGGGATTGAAAGTAATGCCCAAAATCGAAACAAAAGTCGCTCATTTGGTTAGATTTTCCAGTCGGAAGGTCGTGACTGGGCACGATCTTTTGTCTGTTTCGCCCTTGCCCTACTTACTTCATCCATCTGTGTGCGTGAAGGCGCGTGCCAAATCGTGTCTTCTCTGAACAACTACGGTAGCAATGCAGGAATGAGGAGCGCTTTGCGCAAATGCTTTCTAAATAAACCATCATCGCAATGACAGCCTTCTTATTTCTATTCAAAGTGTTTTTCCTGGCTCGAGAAAGAAAATGTTTATGCAAAAATGTATCTCGATTTCAATGTTGCTTACGCCACACTTTGAATTTCCATTAGAAAATAATAGGAATATTCTATGTACAAAGAAAATATTTTAATGTATTCTCCTCATGCTCAATGTGTTTATATAATTCATGCAAAAAAGGGAAAACAATCCAAATAACCAATGTCTGATCATCCTTTTTTCATAAGTTATAACAGAGTATATGGAAAATGAAAGTTAGCTCAGTTTTTATTTTTCACTGCATATAAAATGCATGGGAATACTTCTTTATACGGGTGGCATTTCTCCGGTTTCATCGAGTGACAAATAAACAGTATTTTTCATTTTAAAAGTGGAACTATTCGGATATTTTCCTTCAACATATACGAGATGCAGCTTGAGAGAGTATTAAGGCGCATGAAATTCCGGCATGTTAGAGAAGAAAGAATACAAAAAAAAATGATTCTGGTGAAATATAATAATTTATATTATATCTTTGCGATATTCGAATTCGTTTAAGATACAGCGTCTCATTTTTATAAGCGCTGTAAGTAAATTAATTTATGCATGCAAATTCGTTAGCTTATCTTCACATGATAGATTCAGAAATGTAAAATAAATGCACTCAGTAGTTTATTACAAAAGTATTCAAAAGAAACAGTTTCATGATATTTTATTTATTTTACTTACTTTTTAAAACTTCAATAGGCTTTTCTTTGGTATTTTCTGTCAAGATACTTGTAGAAAGACCATCTTAAGGTTTTAAATACCTTATTTTCAGTAATAAGATAAACAGGCATGATTGTCTTGAATTTATTTTTTTAAACTGGGTTTTATATAACATTTTTCTTTCAGTAACTCAATCATTTCTAAATCACACGACAAGATGTATTGCTATTAAACGAGACAAACAACGAAGTTGCTCAGCAACAAGCTTATAGTTAAATCTAATTAATGCAATGGATTAACTTTTAATCTTCTGGACGAAATAGATGATAAACAGAGTCTTTGAATTAATCATAATTAAGGAGACAATTTTTGTTATCAAAATACTAGTAGCGCGATTTGCTTCTATAAATCGAAAAAAAAATGAAATTTTCTCTTATAAACACAGTAGATAAGATTTGATACTCCAAAATAAAAGCAATAAATTCAAGTTCAGCTAGAACATTTGAATAGGGTTTTAAACAGATTTAAATAGAAGAAAATTTTGAGATTTTTTTGGAGATTGTACCGGATGCAGATTGTAAACACCCATAAAGAATACAAGTAGTTGTATCAGCAGTTTGTGTAGTTGATAATTTCATTACTTGCGATGAAATCACACTCCTTTTTAAATTAATATTGAACCTATGTAATTTCTGGTAAATTATTCTTAATAATCTTTTAATATATTCTCCTATATAATTATGATTCTTATATTAATCGAATATTCAGAATACATGATGTAGTTCTAACTTTTTTTTGTGGGTAAAATATTTATACATAAGAATACTTATTCTGTTTCATTATATTCGATGGATTCAGCTCATGTGATAATTCTAGTAAATGATACATCCTTACTGTACAGCCGTCGTATACCTTTAATCTTAGAAATTATTATATATATATATTTAAAATGCAGCATTTCTTTGTTCTAACTTTCGATTTATGTTTAGGTAGTGTATGCTATAGATGTGAGACATTTTTTTTTAAATTTTCAAAAGTATTATCTTCACTAAAATAGCCGGAAATTTTAAAAGTATATTGATTTTCAACCAAAGTATTATATACCACGAGAATGTTTTATAGATATTCATATCTTTAATGCATTGAGATATGTCACAGGAACATGAATTTTGGAATTATTTATTATAAAAAAGTGTACCGATAAAGATGTAACAATCCTAGCTAAATTTAGTGTATTCATATTTGATCAAAATAAATTAAGGAGTAAATAAATTGAATAGAAAAAATTAAACTAAAATGTAACAGTAGTTAAATTAAATTGAATAGAAATTAGTAAAGCCATCAACTGTGCTTAATTTTTTATTTCGATATTTTAAAAAAAAGATGTTTGTTGATTAAATTTTTCGGACTCTGTGTTTCAGTCAATCATCAAAAAAGGAACTTAGGTTTTAGGAATATAATAAAGCGTAATTTATTTCTATACAAATATCCGTGATTTTGCATATTCTTAAATGTCTCTGACGAAAAAAAAAACATTTCTCAAATTTATGCGATTAAGATCGGTTGAATACAGATGGTAAGCTATTTTATAAACATTTTTATCGTATAAATATTTGATTGTATATAATAATGTATAAAATTCGGTACTTCAGAAAATGAATCTGAATTGTTTCAGATAAAATTGTAGTTCTTATCATCATAAGTATCGAAAGGATGAGAATTCATCAATAAATTATTAGATTAGTGAATAGTATTCTTATTATTTTACTATATTCCTGACTAGCATATTATTAAAATATTTAATTTTCATTAAAATTTCATGTTCAATTTTAAAATAAACTATTTACTCCTAATGCAAAATAAATCAATAAATTTTATATTTTCCTACCCAATTCTCAAAATATATTCTTGATTTTATGCTTACTTATAACATAAATACATACTCATGCAAAATTTTATACACAGTTTATTCTCCATTTCGGCAACATCCTAATTCACTTTTTTTATTCCCATCATCTCCATAATAAAATTAATATAACTCTTGTAGATTGTATTGTTTAAAACTACTATCGAGTACTTTAATGCAGCAAAAATTAATCCCATTGCAAGTGATTCTAACAATCAGCGGCTTCCCTATTAACTGTAGACACAACACAACCCTGGTAACGAGAAGTGTTCCAAAACCACGTTTTGATTCGTAAGCTGGCGAGTTTTGTTTTGCCCAGGTAACAATGGCCTTTAAATTCCCCGTTCAGCAATGCCCGAGTCGTAAAATTCCGACCAATGTCAAATTCCAGATTCATGAGACCGTGAAGAAACGCGATGGCCTGAGCTCACGTAAAAAGAAGTGATAGCATCTTTACGACCAGCGTCCAGCTCACAGCAACACGCTATGCAGAGATAGACAAATAATTGCAACGGACGAACTTTTATTTTTCTGTCCGAATTCTCAGTTCTGACACATAATTGGAATGTTCGCTTTTGCATTGCTATTTAATTCCTATCGGATCTAGTAATTCTGTGTAAAAGATGGAGCGCACGCACCCTACATAAGAGAATGTTAATGAAACATAAATCGTGACTTAGAGTTCGGATGATTTGTCGGTTAAGTAAGAAATTATTCACAGAAGACTAGTTTTGATCCTTTATAGTCTCTGCAGATGTAATTTCCCTCTTATGCAGAGCTACTCAGTAGGAGTAGGTAGGAAAAAAATGCTGTTAAATCAAGAGTGATTTATTTAAATGCCACGTCACCTCGAAGCAATGTTTAATATTCACACTCTTCAGAAACTTCGGAAATATTGTAAAGTTTTCGAGGATATAGTAATTTCAGAATTCTGCTCATGAAATTATACCTGAATTTCGGGAGATTTAAAAAAAAAACAAATGTGGTGATACTTTTGGTTCTTTAATATCGAACTCCTTATGATTTTAATGGGCTCTTACTTTTTGAATTAATATCAAATAAGGGAGTTGCTTTAGAAAGAATTGTTTATTTATGATTTGTTCCTTTTTCTGTATAAATATTTCATCATTTCGTACTTGTTTATATTACATAATTTAAATTTCTTGTTTGGATTCAGCGTATTTTACTTTCAGTAACATTATATCAGCTTTTTTCTTAGAATTATAGGGAGTGAAATTTTGACGATATAATAATTTTAAAATTGGGTTTACAAAATTATGCACGAATTTTCGGATATTTCTTGAAAAAAAATTAATATATTGATACTTTTTCGTAATTTGATAATGCGCTTTTTTTTAAAATTTTAAGATTGAGAGAGAGATTGAGATTTTTTTGCTCTCTGAATTCATATCAAATTTTAAGAGTGTAACTTTAAAAAAAACTGTTTATAGTTGAGCTGTTCATTTTTCTGTCAAAATATTTCATCATTTCGTACTTTTTTATGTTATATGATTAAATTTTTTTTGTTTGAATTCTCCACTTTCAGTAACATTATATCAGGTTTTTTTCATAGTTATAGGGAGTAAAATTTCCAATGATATAATAATTTCAGAATTACGTTCTTAAAATTATGCTTGAATTTAGGATGATTTTTCGAAAAAATAAAGAATTTGATTAATAAATACTTTTTGGTAATTTGATATTGAACTCCTTTTGATTTTAATAATCTTCTGCTTTCTGATTTCATATCACATTTTAAGAGCGTTGCTTTAGAAAGTTTCAAAAAAGAATTTGTTCCTTTTTCTGCATAAATGTTTAATCGTATTCTTCTGTGTTACATGGTATGTTATTACATCAGTATCTGCTCAAAAATTTTAAGTAGAAAAATGCTTTTTATTATTTATATTTGATATCTTAAAATTGGCAAAGACTTTATGCTTTTAAATATAAATAATATAACATTTAAAAAAATTTCCCATATAGAAAATTTCTAGATAAAGCAAATAAAGTGAAACTGTTAATTTTTTTTTCAATTCTTTCGCGATAATATTTATAATAATTATAATAATAAGCTACACTAAATGATAATCTTAAACTATTTTTTATTATAGATATCAATAAAAATTAAAAAAAGCATATAAATAAAACATAATTCAGTTGAAAAAGAACATTTTAATGAAATAGTGAAATTTGTTAGTTCAATATAAGATACAAAAAAAGTAATTCTGTAATGATAATTAATTGTGAAATTTTTAATTATATTTTAAAATGCAACTTTTCCGTTATAACAGCTCCAATTAATTGTCTCATGTTTGTCTTTAAATAAATAAACTAAATGTGCCAAAAAATGAAAAAACACGTACGAAATAACAATATTTTTTTCATTGATTTTTTTTAGGGATCTCATTAAACAATTAAATGAAACCATTCACACGAAATAATTCGACATACTTTTTTAATGAGTTTGAACTCAAAATAGAAATTTGTTTTGATTAGAGAATTACAACATTTATTGCAAAGTAATAAGCCGCTTTTGTAGTAAACATGGAATAAATTATCAGAAAAATCCACATATTGTTCCGCCCCGATGTAGGTGTGCCCTGATTTGCGCATTTCATTTTAGCTTTACAATGAGAAAACTCGTTTCTTACCTTTTTTTTCTCTTCAACGATACACATTCATTTAAGAAAAATAATAATCCTCACTCATTTTTCGATTCCTCGTCTGTTTTTTTTTTCGTAGGGCGGTGGAGATACCTCAAAAAGCAATATTGCGAAATGATAGACTTGCCCGAAATCCATCATGCGTAACAATGGAAAAGAAATTCATATTTTGTTGCGATTGCACTTTCAGGAAATGGCATCAGATGCATAATTTTTACGTTATTTTTCAGCTCAAATCCGACTCGGATTTTTTTTCTTCTCGTTACACGGAACTTCGTTCAACGGCTCTGTTCTGTCAAACAGTTAATAAAAATTAATCAAGGAGTCAGTTTACTTACCAAGGAGTCAGTTAAATATATTTGAAAGAAATCATACTTGTTAGTTATTTATGTTGTTAATCCATGTATAAAATAATAAAAAAATTAATTCCAAAAAGAGAAGTTTCCATACTTTATATACTGTTTTTTTGTTGATGTTTACTATTTTTAAGTTTTATAATGTTTAGATTAAGAACGTTTTACTTTTTTTTTAACACTTCGCCTCTAAACCATTTTCATAAAAGTTTTTCTTTTTCCAAAATTGATAATTTAGGATTCTTATGGTATAAAATAATGTATTTTTATTTTAGCAGAATATTTAGCTATATTCTGCTGAAATGAAAACAAAAAGTAACTCTATTTGTAATTTTTATTTGTGTCTCAGAGGTCTCTAGAAATGGGTCTTATGTGTCCTTTGGGGTTGAGATGACCATATAATATACAGCGAGCAATAGAGCCTTTTATAGTATTTTAAACTAATTTTATTGCAAGGAAACTCTTACCAACTACATATCGAGCATTATTCCTGACATTTCTGTGTATGATATTTTGCCAAACAGTTTTCGCAGAAGGAACTTAATATTTATAATAGTATTATACTCATTGCACATACAGTTTTCGTTCGGATTTCTTTAATACTAAGATGTATTTACAAAACACACTAGCATATGAATGTAATGACAGAAAATCATTAGGACGTGCACTTCAATAATTTCCCCACTTACTTATGATTATTTTTATGATTGACTTATTGAGATAAATCCTCTGGAAGATTTAAATACATCATCATCGGCTGTACAGCCCAGGGTGGGCTAGTCCTACCTCTGAATTCTGTTCCAACGCATTTTATTTTTGAAACTCTATCCTTTTTCTTATTTGTTAGATATTAATGAAAAAAAATATAGAATCATCATCCATTCTAAATATATGAGCCGCCCAGTTGATCCAATTTATTTTTATGAACTTTATAATATCTGGTTCTCTACAGATTTTATACAACTCAAAGTTATATCATCTTCTACAAACATTGTTGATTTCTTTCCCACCAAGACTGGCTCATGGCTTTTTTCTTTCGAAAATGACTATCTTATTTTTCCCTACTGTGGTCAAAGTGCATATCTCTGAGATTTAAAAATATCGGCGGGACGTATATATCTCGGTGGGAGCCCAAAGGGTTTAGAGTTCCAATGTTATATGTTGAAATAATTCTTTAAAATACTTTAAAAAAAGCTTTAGACTTAAATAATCTTACAATGTATCTCAGTGTCATTTAGAATGAAAAATAAAATGTTTTACGGATAAGGATATCCAGAGCTTTTAGCGTGCGTTTTTAGAATACAAATAACCTTCGTTAATTTGATCTGTTGTTCTCACGCATGTTCCTGAATACTTGACAACATCATTCTCAGGAATCATTTGTGCTAAAACCCTAAAGTAATTGCTGTCTTCGTTACAATCCATCTCTCTGTCGAAAGAACTGAGAAGAAAGTTCCGACTTTCCTTTTCCAAAGAAATATTTGCCTGTCAGCTCAATGAAAAGAGTTCAGTGAAAATTGATTCAATTATATGCACTAGGCTGTTTATACCTTTCTTTTCTGTTTCATGTCAAGCATATTTGCGCGAGAACCCGAACATGCGAACGAGCTCGGGGTCGTCATTTGTTTTGAAGGCACGCACCGAGGTGAGTGGGTGAGATGTATCTGTACGACTGGAAGACGATTCCTTTTTATTCAATACCGAAGACTTATGCTGAACACGAATTCAGATGACAAAGGACTCCGCAGCTGCACGATGAGCGAGCACCCTTGTAAGACATGTATTTTAATGGTATGTCATCCGAATTCGTGTTCTTGTATTCATTGCCACCAGTCCCTCCTATACACTTATGTCTCTCGACGACATTCTACCACAATTGGAAAAAAACTAGTAGGCGAAGTTTATTTAGCAAGAAAATATGCGAAACGGACGATAGAAAGAAATTTGGGAAAATTCAAAACTTTTCTCCAAATAAGGCTTTAAATATTTCAAATTACTTTTAATTTTTATCATTTTCTGTAAATTTACCAATTATTTTGTTCTATTTTAAATCCGATTTCACTTCAACTAATTATTTGATTATTTTAGTGATACTGTTCAGAAACAGTAAATTGTTTATCCATTTTGATAAACAGACCTTTTTCAATTTGTCCGTAGGCTTTGTATGTTCAGTTATTTAATTCAGCTTTTATTTACAATTTTAAAACTTTATTTACAAATTAAAATTTCTCGAAAATAGTAAATTTATCTATTTTGATTAGCAGATATTTTTCAATTTGTGCCTGAGTTTTAAGTGTTCATTTAATTAAACCAGTTTTATTTACAAATTTAAATTTATGACAAATTTAAAACTTGTTTAAATAAAGGTTTCAGCCACATTTATTACTCAAAAGACTGCATAGTTAATTATCAAAGTAAAATAACAGTTTTTCAGCAGTAGATTTATATTTAACGACGATTTTTTTTTTTTTTACTTTATTGTAAAATATGCTAACTGAATTTTTTCTATACCTTGCTTCAATTCACACATGCATAATTTAGCATTTGAAAATTACTGACATAAGCCTCAATCTTTTCACTTAATAATATTAAATTAGTGAAAATTTTTAAACTTCAACAGTAACCGATTATTTGAAAGGGAGGATGTTAATCTTTTTAAGAAGTATCCTTTAAAAATTTTTTTGAATCTTTACTTTATTAATTTTCTTTCTGTAGCAATAAAAAATGTTCTTATTGTTTATCCTCCTTAGATTAAACAGAAATTCAAACCAAGTACAAGAGATCGTTTTGCATGATAAGATTGTAAACTGTAATACGAAATGTTCTAAATGCAAATGTTTACTGATTATTACCTTTGAATGTCATTCTACCAATTGTTCGGTATCCCTATTAGAACAACTACTAATAAGAAGGCATATTACAGCGAGTTTCGTTAAAGATTGGAAAACAAAGAACATTACCCCATTTATAAAAAAATTTTATTCCTTCCGAAATTTTACTAAAATAGTTAAAATTTGATCATATTTTTGTAATAATGAATAATATATCAAGCTCGGAATAAGGGATCTTAGCTCTTAATAAATTACTCGTATCTTTTCCATCAGAGTGTAAAAGGATTTTTAAGTAATTTGATGTAACTTCTCTGTTTCAACAAGTATAATTTTCTTAAGATGGTCATCACAAAGAATTACGTCAGAAATGGTTGATACCAGCTTCCTACTCATTTCCAACATTTCATAGCAGATTATGGTACGTTTGCAGGCAATGAATAAACCTCAAAAGACTGCAATATATTGATTCTTTTCCTGGTAATCTTTTACAAATATATTTAAAGAGCAATTCTTGTTTGTTAAAATATCTGTAATCGAATGCGACTCAGAACTGTCACAGCATTCGGATGTTTTATGATGTTTTGCGATGATCAATTCTCATGAATTGAATCGATACACACCGCCGACTTCAGAAACCTATAAATTTCGTTCTTTATTTCTTTTTTTGTTTCTCAAGACAAATTTCCTCCCGTATTGCGTGATGAAATATTTTTAAGAGCACTTACGCCGTCATACATTGATTTGGAGCGCTAAATGTGTACTCACCGCCTACTAACAAGCCGTATTTAAGGAAGTGCTATTTATTGACGGTTTCGAGGAAACTATAAAACTTTTGTTGCCAATAAGGATTGGAATATTTTCGAGAATGTGTGGTTCGAGGACTGGCTGTGGGTTTTTACCGCTTTTGCTTATCATATTGACGTCAGTTACATGAGTGAATGAAAATTCACTAATTGTATGATAAACACAATTTTATTGGACGAATTTGACATTTTCTTCCAAGCTGTTTCCCTTTTTATCATCTAATGCAAAAGAAAATATGGGATGTTTCTAAATTAATGATCTGGTATAAATCACAAAATTGTTTACTTATTTTGTAAACTGAATTGCGTAATGAAATATTTAATTTCAGTCATTTTATTACTTGTTTAAAAAATTAAATATCGTTATTAAATTATCAAATGATTTTTTTTATCTGGCCCTGAATTTTCTGAAATCAGTTCTGGAAGTTTCTAAATTTCAAGATAATTCAACTCTAACATAAAAGTATTTTCCTTAGCAAGATGCAACAAGAATGCAGAAAGAAAAGTCATAAAGTTTTCTGACTCCATTTTCTAAAAATAACAAATATTTTATCCCAATAATATGACCTGCCAAGGAGAGGTACTTTGTCTGTGGTTTCCCAGCGTGATGAATTCAGCTGGCAAAGCGGTAGGTGACTAGGTTTCTATGGCACAGCAGTAGTTCCAGAATTTTTCTAACGACTATTTTGTTAAAAGTTGAATTTTGTTTTTAAACTGAAAACAGTGTTTATGGAGGGGTGTTATAAGCATTCGGTTTATAAGTAGAGAGGAGTGGAACATTCCTCAGACATGTGTGTGGTACACAGGGCAGCAGGGAAAAGAGAGTGGGGAGGCGGGTGAAGTGGGTTAGTGTGGCAGCTGAAAAGACAATCAGCTGCCGTCGTCTCATCTGCAAAGCTCTTAGGAATGTCCGCTCGAAATTACATATACCCGCGTGACTTTCGTTCGTCTGACCTCCAGTCCTTGGTATGTATGCACAGGGGAATGCTGCATTGCCATAAAGGCAAAGCGAAAGTGCCATTTCGATTGAGGGGGGGGGCAGACCGCCTGCTTTCGCTTTCTTGTAGAAAAAACATGACTTAAAAAAAACAGTAGAAGTTTGCTTGTGAGAGTTTCTTTGAGCTTCAACAGCTTAATAAATATAAAAAAACCATCAAAACAATAAGAATATATGATAACAAAGCAATAATAATTGATGGATAAGTATACACTCGTTAATTTGGAATTTCAAACTCAAAAATACCTAATCAAATTCTAACAAAAATAATTAATTGAAAGTTCATTGCGTTATCCACAGATGTTTAATTTTTACGGTGATAGATTCTCCTTAAGAATTAGATATATGTTTTCTATGACATAAGAGTTTTCTTTTAGAAAGACACTTAACAGAATTACTATAACGCTTCTAACGAAAGTTTCCTTTATGAGAAAAGTCAAATTTCATTAATTATTTTAAGATTAGTGACAGTAACAGTTTTTCTCCTTTCTTACAAAGCACCGATAGCTATGCGCATTACATTTTTTGCTTTGCAATTTCTACAAAATGCATTCTAAAAGTATACATGACTTCCCTGGTTTTCAAATTGGAATGAGCATTTAGTGCCCTAAATCAAAGTACATTCTAGGTAATAGGAAATAAACAACAGTTCCTTTTGAGATCCATTGTTGCATCGCAAAAAATTCGATTAGTTTTTCAAGGATGCTGTGCAATATTACTTTGTCAATGTCTTTAGACAATTATTCTATTTAAAGACACGTCTTTTTTTCGTCGCCTCCCCATACGTCTGTTTAAAGTAATCGGTATAAAATGTTACTGCTAATTCCAAAGAGTACAGAAAAGCCACGTTCTTCAATTTAAAGTTCCCTTAATGCAAAATAAGATCGATTTTTTTCCATGCTCAGAATGCGTAAAGAAATTCTTATATGTCATTTATTGTGTCGTATCTCTACTTGCTAAATTTTAATCAGCCGTCGAATTTTAATTTTATCAGTTGTTGTGACAGATTGCTCACTCATCTTTTGGAAATATTCATGTAAAAAAAAAAGATTGTTTTTAAAAAAATTCTAAAGAAATAAAACGAGTCAAATCAGATCGATCATTCAAGGCACAAAGATTGTTCTTGGATTAATAAAAAAGCAATAGTAAATGTATATTTACCTTGGATTAAAATTGAAGTGATATAAATATTTGATGATAATATTCGAAACGAAAGTATTCCATGCTTTAGATAAATAGCTAAAAAGTCTTTAACGTATTACAATAAAGTCAATTAGGAAGAAATGAACTGAGCTACCCTTGTGTATCCCGCTCGATAACTGTTACTTTATAACGTTATATATATATAATATTTGGCGCATGTTAAAATACAAAAACAAAATAAGACATGAGACAAAGAAAAAGAAGGAAATCATTACTGAATATATTTCAGAAGACATGTTTTCCCCCTCCAGATCAAGAAAATATTATCTTAATAATTAAATAAATCTTTGTAAGGAAAACCTTTCGTTCAATACATTCTCTTCAAAGTAGAGACATTTTGAATTTTGGAAGATTGATAACCGGCAGAAAGAATCACAGATATAATTTTTTCTATACTTTTATTTATTTAAGCATATTTATTTCAGAAATGGTTCATGTAAAACATTTATTATGTCACTAAAATAACAAGATTTTCAATTAGTCTTCAATAAATTCCTGCACTATTAATTCAACGCAGCCTTGAGAAACCACATTTGTACTGATTTATTTTGTCATGTTTTCTAAATTTTCGTTCTGAATGTTGCCTGCATTTTTTTAACTTTAACAATCTGTTAAGCAGTTATCTTCACTCGTTTGTCATTTTGCACCATTCACCCCGAGTTTGTCCTGCTCTTCACCTTTCTTTTTCTTCTTCGTTGCCCTCGTGAGAAAAGAAACAATTATTTCTCTTCCTTCAAATTTCTTTTGTTACTCCACGTATTTTATGTCCCGGGGCCTCCAGTAAACTATGGCCCTGTTCAGTGGGAGGACTTGGACAGGACACCGAGGGTTGTCGGAATGCGAAATAGTCATTGTCTTTGAAAGTGGTCGAAATAATTGCCCGTTTGTTTTTCAACCGGAATTGGTGGTCTCGAGGAGGACATCAATTAGGACTTGCTAGTTCTGGGGGCTTGTAAATGTTTCTGAGAACAATCTCATCTCAGGGCAATAGGAAATTGAATATCCTAGATCCTTTAGTCAAAAAGCTGATTTTTTTTCGTTTATTTTAAATGATGATAAGATAATGGCTTGTCTGGAAAGTTGTTTATTCTGCTTACATGCATGATGGTCTCTATCAGAATGTACTCAGTATCGTAAATACGATGATCTTGTAAGCATTCCTTAAAGGCGTCTACAATGCTTTCGCACATACTTCTCCTTTCTTTCTTTTTTTTTTTCCTTCAAAAACTTCAGATTCTATTCTATGTAATCTTGCTGTAAGTGCGGAATTTGTTTCGCATAGATCTCTTTTCTGTTTACATTTTCAACGCAGTTTCTATTCTCTTTCATTTACCTTAGATTTACTTTAAAAAATCAGGTAACTATAGCTATCCTAATGATAATGAGTGAATATTTTACAAATTATCAGTTAACTCAAAAGAGAAATTTCAAATTAACTTTTTTAATGCTTTATCTACTGTTCATTCAATCCAAATAAAATGCATTTAATAAATATTTATAAAAGAAATCGAAATTACCATTAAAAATAAAATTGATAAAAATCATAGAAAACATAATGCATATTATTTTATAAACTTTGTTGTTCCTTCAAACACCGTTACATAAAACTCGCAAGCAATCAAACATGTTACTTCCTAATTTCGTTGACTTTTTCATTTTGTTGAAATTTAAACCTAAATACCGCCTTATGACAGCAGTTTTATTTTTGGATAAGTTTAATTATCCGGTTAAATGGTTGGTTATCCTTCTTATTAGATAATTATTATTTTATTTCTTTTTTTACTTATTTTGGAAAATAACTGATAAGACTAAATTTGAACTGTAATTAAGATTTATTTTATTTTAAAAAAAGTAAAAATCGTTTTGTAATAAGACATTGAATTTTTAGTAAAAATTGGTCTTAAAAATAAATTTCCCGGTGTATTTGAAATATTCTTTCTAGAGATGAATAATACTCAAGTTACTATAAGTATTCCGACCTTCACTTAAATACGACGATTACTTATTTAATGAATAATTTGCCCATTTCAAGCCTCTAATGATTTATATATGAGAAATGCATATCAACACACCTTAATATATCAACAAACCAGTATCATTGTCTGTATGTTGGTATATCATGTCTATTGTTGATATATTAAAAAATATGATTTTATCGTTTCTACATTAAATCAGATAAATCACATGAATAGTTAGAAAAAAAATTCATTTTGCATATGAATAATACTTTTAATAACAAGCAATCTCGCGCAATTTAAAGCCATTAAGTCTGTCCACGTAATTTGCGTTCCAAAATTCAAAAATTTATCCCATTGTGGTTATGATCACGTATTCTATAAGAAAAGAAGAAACAAGTGAAGTCTCCTTGAGTAAAAAATCTCAGAGAGGATGAGGGTAAAAGAGAGAAGAAAAACAAGAAGAAATGCGAAATCACACTCTTCGTTTCGAATCACGCTTCAACCAACTCAGTAGGCACGATCTCCTGCAAAAATCCTCTGTGCAGGCAAAAACAAACAGCAACGACGCCGTTTCTACAGCACCAGATGATGAAAACGATAAACGAACAACGCATTCCTATGCAAAACAGCGTCTCCATAGTTTTGGAAATTGGGCGTCACACTTGAGTCGATTCACATCCTATTCCTCAGGGAAAGGGAGGTGGGGAGTGGAGTAAGTGAGAATGCTTACTGTTGCTGTTCGAACCGAAAAAGTGTGCTATGTCGGTGACTGTCCGTGAACTGTTCTCTCTCCCTTCTCCTCTACACTCTTCAGATCATTGTTCCTTATTTCGCTCCATTCCAGCTGGCATTCTGAGATCACAGATTGAAAGAACTTTAAAGAACAACGCTTTTAGGTTTAATGTTGGGTAACGACAAGTTTTTCCTTAATTACTACTTTCTATCTTAGAATATGATTCTTGTTTTCTGATGTATTTTAATTAAAGGTAGTTGTAGTATTTTTTTCGACCCCTAGAAGCATGCCTTGATGCAATAATCAATCTGATGCCCTTATGTTAAATTTACATACAAGGCATATATGTGAATGCTTTATATGTATATAAATGTTTTCTGAAGCTTTGTATAGAAATAAAATTTGTTCTTAAAAAAATGAACCATCCCTTACGATTAACAAATTTCAAAGAACCATCTAATAATCATGAAAATCTATTAATGGCAATTAAAATTTTAATTCAATTTAAAAATGATAAAATTGAAATTTCATTCTATTTTTTATAAAAAAGAGAAAAAAAAAACTTTCAGAATTCTATATATTTTTTAAGTGAATGGTATAAAAGTATTTTCTCGATCTAATCTCACATGAAATTATTCTTAATAAAAAAATTCACGTATAGATTATATCAGCAAAGTTACGAAAAAACAATATAAGTATTGATAAATTAAGGAAAATCTTAACCAAAATTTTAACAAAAACCATTTTAATTGTTTCTTTAAAACAGTGAAGGTGATAAAAAAAAAAGAATCTTTCAGTTATTGTTGATTCATATATTTGTTTAGTTCCCACACCAGACCAATTCTTTGGGCATTCACTTTATGAATAGATTTTTTTTTATGGAAATGAACGCTTTACATCCATTGAACCCTTAAGTCACTCGAGATGTAGAAAACTAGTATTAAACGAAACAGTTGTTCCATCAATTACTTGCTCCATAACCATCCAGTCCGAAACCGTTGTTCCATAACCCTCCATTTGTCTAGTTATTGATGGAGCAACTGTTTCATTTAATACTAGCTTTTAAAAAAGGGGATAGATTCTGCTGTGTCAGGGTAAATCGTCTGATTCGCTTTTAATGAGTGTGTTTTCCATTTTCTAGTCTGTGTCTCCCCCACTTTTAGTCATTGTTGTTCCGCAAGTGAAGAACTGACTTAATAAAGGGATGCGAGTTCCCTTCTTACCAATCTAACCTAACCAACATATTACTTAAGGAACCACTCTCTTCCTCCCTTTCCACTGCTCGCCTCCGTAGACTGCGAACTAGAAAATCAAACAAGAATGTGCGTCCTTGTTCCAAACATATTTCTTTTGGACGAGATTTCGAGTTTACAAATAAGGTGGGAATGGCAACCCTCCCATAAACAGTCTTTGAATAATTCCTCCATTTGGGTAAGAAAGAGCAAAACGCAAAGCTCATTCTTTGGTATTGTCTTCAAGTGGCCAATTTTTCAGACAGGAATGGCATGGGTAAGTTATGGTCTTTTCGTTGTGGGTGGAGGACGGGTGTAACTTGGAATCCACGGCCCATAACTGTCCATCAAATGCCACTGAAACCACTTTACATGAAGAATTACTTTCTGATTCAAAACACGAAATTGTTCCTTTTCTTTTATTTCGGATTTGTTCTGAATGGCGCCATTTTCAATTTGTAACTGCCTGTCCTCTAAATAAAAACATAATGAGATACCACCAGGTTTTATTAATGCAAAATCAATATCACTCACCCTTTTTTTAAAGATTTGTGACTGACTTGCAAAAAAGGTTTAATGGCAAGAAATAAGCAAATAGGAAAAAAAAGCATTTATCAGTTTAATTTTAAAGTTATCCTGCCAAACAAAGGAAAGATTATAAAATAGTGAGTTATCAGTTTTGTCTTCGAATAACTAAGTTTAAAAAATGAATAGAAATCTAATGGAGAACAGATTTATTAGTATTAATTTATTAGTATTATTTCCTACATAATTGTAATGTCCACATGTTTTATTTTACCTAGTAAGAGAGAGTTTTACATACAAGTCTCTTTATATGACGATAGCAACACAGTTTTTAAAATCTTTATTTATGTGGGTGTGATAAGTTTCGTTGCATCAGCTTAATATTTTTATTCTTGATTAACACAGGATAATTATAATGGGTTTTTTCATGTGAGAATTCAATGATGACGAAGGAATTTATATTACATGAAGATGGTCAGTTGATGTTGTTCCATGGATCCTTTCCTCCTACACGTGATACCTTGACCATTTGAGAGCGAATTCTTCTTCGCAGGAATTTCAAGAATGCCGTTATCAGAGGATCCTATCTTATATGTCTCCGGTCGCATCCTTCTCGGCAGACAACCGACTCACCTTCTGGTCTAGTAAACTCTGACTGCTGGTTAACACTGGAAGAAGTGCTGAGCGCCCTCTCGTAGTGTTAATTTACCATATTTATGATTGCATTTGTTGTCGGTTTCCTAAAATGAAAACAGAATATATAATCCCTTATTTTTTAGAGCAGAAATTCCCAACCCTCTGATTAATAAGAAGTCTGCCAAACTAATGTTCAGATCTGAGGAAAACGTAAAACATCTATACACTAAATATAATTGGCAAAATTGAAGTACATGTTTTCCATGTCCACTTTAATTTCGATGTCATTAATTATGTATTTGTATGAAAACTCATGATATCTAGATACATCGCAAACGGTAATCTTCCTTTCTACCTTCTTTTTCGAGTGAAATCTTGAATACCCTACTTCAATTTGTATTCTTTCAGGGACAAAACCTCATCAGAATTCACAACCCAACTGCTGTTCCGTTTTCGTTAATTTCTGTTTCATATTGAAGCTCAATATCCTCAGATGTATCAACAATCATCGATAGATTTCTGAAAATAAGAACTTCTAACTTCAATAACTTCATAAACTTTGTCATCGGCATTTTGGGAATATAATTATCAGAATTCTTTAATTCGATTTAGCAAATAATATTTAAAATCGCAATTTTTATGTTGTGTTGCGATATAGTTCATCAAAATATAGCATCATGAATAAATAATACTATTGATATTCTGGGAGGGTAAATAGGTAGTTAACGAAAGCATTAAATTTATCTTTAAATATATATCTCCGAAACATCTCATGAAAAGAAAATATTAACAATCAATTAAAACTCAAAAACAACTATCAAATTTGGTTTTTCTCAGTTTGTGTTTAATTAGAAGAGTGAAAAAAAAGTACCAAGAATTTGATGTTAAAAACAATATAATTTTTATAACTTTTACATACGCAGAACTTGTGTGAAAAAAAATCAAAATCATTTTACATGTATATTAAATGTAAACATAGCAGTGATATTGATGAAGTTCCACTAAGGAGATTATGATTATCTTCATAGGAATTATAATTTTGCCAAACCATTTTCTATGAAACAAACTCAAAAATTACATTTAATAGTTGATTATCACAGTGAGTAATTTTTAAGTTGTCTACATGAAATAATGTGTATCGTTTGTAAAGATATGAAAATAATACCATAATATTAAATTGAATTGAAATAAAATATAATTCATGCGAAAATTCTTTATTTAACTAACATGAAATAACATTGGCAGGATTATTTATTAAATACTTCGAAATATAGTTAACATTAAGTAAATAATCTCCTGATAAAAAAAAAACATAGCTCAACAAATGAGCATGAAAGCAGAGGCTACTAAAAAAAAAGACTAATCAAATTAATATTGGGAGCCCCGGCTCAAGAGGAAGTATACGTCGCTAGATAGCAATATTCAGAATCTAAAATATTCCAAAGGTGAAGCGATGGCATTTTATTAATAAAACTAGTGTCTTCTTCTTCAAATAAAACTGTTGGTAAACGGTGTTCAAGGAAGAATATAAAAAAAGAACTGTACATAAATAAAAGTGCCCTTCCAGCACGTTGTCTCCAGAAGACACTGGACTCATAACTCACTCTCTGAGGAACGATTTCCCTCCGTATTTCACATTGGTAAACAACGAATCGTTTGTCGATGCCATGACCCAGGAAGGAGAAGAAAGTTCTGCTAAGATTGCCATTCGGCGGCGTCGAGCACCTGTGTCCTGACCTCACGCTGCATAAAAAAAAAGTTCGCGACAGCTCTGAATCGGTTCCCAAAAGTGAAATTTGTGGAATGATAATATTCTCAGTTGTCATAAGCTGTTGGAAGTTGTCCCCCTTTTTTTTTAGGTGAAACTGAGTTGCGGATCAAAGGGGAGGTTGCATTCCTGCCATGAACTTTCAGGAGGTGCACCAAATTAAATTGTCAGAGAGTCAGCTGACTACTTCCGCGATACTTCATATTTATGTTTCTGTATCTCATTTCTTTAGGATTACTTAAAGTTTGATCGGAAAATCTGGGGTGAACTGCTATCTCTTTGGAAACGGATGATTAGTCAGCCATTAATTTGCGTTTATAGTACTGATATGCTAGAGTTCATCCAAAATCTGCCTAACAATCAGAAAAGCAAATGAGCAAGTATATTTTTCATTCTGCCCAAAAACAAAAAGATTCATGGGTTTATTTTTCTTTCCCTTGGACAAACCCGATAATGATTTTGTTGTCTATCTCTACAACTGCACTTTACTTTAAACCTTTGAGCTCCGAAAAATAATTCGATGCATAATTATTGACTTAATACAAGGGCTAGTTTATTGCTCCAAATATATATAGATAACAATGAAAATTGAAAAATAAATAAATAGCATGTAAAAATGATGCTCCATCTTGAATGGTATTTGAGAGAAAAATTAGAGTGCAAATGGTTTAATATGTGAGTATGACCATCGAGATACTCAAAGCGTCAGAAGTTATAAGTTACTATTGAATATAATATGCAGCATTAATTGTCAAAACTCAAGCATAAATATTTCCCCAGATATTATTGAAAACTTTAATTTCTTAGAACGGTTATATATACAATTTATGTTTAATTGCTGTGATAAAGAAAGAAAATGTATATTGGTAGTTGATTACAAAATTCGGAATTAAATAGTTCAAAAATAACTTTTAATTCTTTCAGCCTTTGCTGATAACTCTTGAATAGCGGGTTTATATATATATTAAATGTGAAGGGCGAAATAAGTGCTCGTCACTCATTTTCAAACTATACAGTATAGCGAGTACGTGCAACACCATCTATTGACAGCATTAATTAGTCTAATTAGAGTAATTACAAAAAATAATAATTAGAAATTGCAGAACTGCCTAGATTTTAAAAAAGTCTTGTATGTGTTGAATTGGTATATCGCTGTTAGACAAAAAGAAACAACTCATATATTTATTCCTATATGTTTCAAATATCATGCCATTTTTATTCAACTATAAATACATCCAGATCTCATTTTGCAATAAAGTACCAACTCTGAAATTCAAAGAATGTAGTTGGAGTTGAGTTAGCAGTTTTTCAGACAGTTTTCGTGATATAGGTTCCTCTGCTAATTTGAAAAAAATGTTAACATATTGTCTTATTGTTACTGATGGCAGTTGTCATAGACAACCCGGTTGACTAAGTTAGTGAATTTATGCCGAAGATTTTACGTTCCTTTTTTTTTTTTCAATGGCGCCATTTCGGGCCATGAGTACGATTTAGCTACTCATGCATCACGTTTGCTTGCAAGACCCCTTTTTATAGGAGGGCACATTCACATGTCTCACAGACAGAATAACAACCATGCCCGAACTGGGACTCGAACCCGGGATGCCTAGATCCTGGGGAAGACGCGCTACCCTATGCCAGGAAGCTGGCATATTCCATTTTAAGCATTATTATTAATTGATAAATAATAATTTTCAGCTTTGCACAAAAATTACACATTGGGGCACCGTGAACAACTATGAGTTCAAAATCTTTAAAATCATAGTTGATTATTAGTTCAAAAACTACCTTCACATATGTACATATTTAGACAACATTTCAAATTAGGAATGAAGAAGCGGCATCAATACCGTTTCTGTTCTTTTGACATTTTTCTTGTCGCCAGCGGTAAGAGAATATTTCAAGGTGTTGCATTTGAAAAAAAATGACGAAATAATCAGGAAATAAAATTTGATTTATAATTGATTTCTCAAATAAGAAAATATCTCTTCTCCCACTCTCAAAAGCTTCGAATTGCATGAAACAAAATATTAAATTTATCCAATTAAATTTAAGAAATAACCTTATTATGAAATCACACATTTAATAAAATCTACTTGTAAAACAATTTTCAATCATAAAAGTCATGTCTTTCTAATAAATTGATGCTCCGAAGCATTAGAATCATGCGAATTTGTTAAATCAGATGTTACATATCGTAGCTGCATGACTTCTTGAAAGACATCAAACATCAATTTTTTATCTCTTCGATAAATAAAAAATTATCCGATGACATTTAATGGTAAATCTTCATTGCAAAACCACAGTGTTCACAATTGCGGTACCGAGGTCAGCACCCCGTGCGTTACGCAAGGTTGACAAGCACCCCATAAAGAGTCGAATGTATCGATATTCAGTGACGTTTATCTCTGTTCTTCTTGCTGGGGTGACGCGAAATTTCCTCTCTGGAATGGGTTCCCGAACACCCTTCCAACTTTTACGATTTCTCGAATCTATTGATTTACACCAAAAATGGCAATTACACAAATATTTCAACATACGCTTCGAATGCAGACGACACATTTGTAAGAAAATCCCTACCCCCCTTTTTTTTCCTTACACTCGTAGAATGCGGATCCTCTTTTTTTATATACTAGAAGGTCATCCGGGTCATTGGTAAGTAGGTTACACTCCACGCGACACATCACCCCCTCTCCGATATGCAACACGACCCTCGGTAACGGAATCTGAGCCCTTAATATTTCTAAAGGTAGTGGAAACGGATGCCGAGTGGTGTTAAACATCCCCCCACACACACTTTTCTCCTTTCCCCTCTCCCCGTCGTGCCCGGATGGGGAAATTGAGTGCTGAAAAGCGCAATCTTGAAGTAAGCAGGTGGTAAAATGTTTAATGAGCTTTAAATGACGATTTTGACGGATGCACGTCTTGAGGTTATTCCAATTTGTAAAATGCGGAGCTAAAATTAAACATGACGTGTGTAATTGATTCATTATTTCAAACATGCATTAATCTCGAAGTGAGTTGTTTGACGCGATTAGAATACGTAAAATCACGAAGTGTTTTAATATGTTTGCTTAAAATTTTTTAAAAATACTTCAAAATAAACTATCACGAATTTGCAATTTAATACACAATATAAACATTTTAATGGATTTTAACCCCTTAACATACGAATATAATTTCCTGATTAGATGACACATCCTATCTAGGACGTTTTTGGCTATTTTAATTCTTATAATGTTATAAAGAGCTCTGAGATTACTTGAGGGCTTTTTGTATTTTGAATTTTAATATTTTCACTTAAATGCAAATGTGTAAATAAAAATACTGTATTTCTATGCATGTTCCACACGTCATTATATATATAAAGGAGCTAATATTTTATTTTCCTTGGTTTTCTTTAAGGAAACAAAGTACTTTACTTCGCCAGTTATGTTTGCAGAAGTGTAGGAATTGGGAACATCCATTCAGTTTGATTATTTTATTAATTCATTTTTGTTGTGGTGGGGGTTTAGTTTAAATAGAAGGGATAAAAGAAATTTTTACTTTTAAGGTTATACTTTAGAAAGGAAAAAAACTTAAAGCACTTTAGTCTTTCATATTCACAAACAAAAATGCAAAAATCGGAACATTCAAGCAATTTCATTGTTTTATTATGAATTCTTTTTGTTGTTGTTGTTATCTGGTCTGAATAAAAAGAGAGAGAACATTACTTTGAGATAATGCTTAAAGACTAATTAAATAAAATACTTTAATTTAAGTAAAATACTTTCGAGGCAGAAACCAAATTTATTTCAGTTATATTACCGTCCCGTTTTTTATGCTATTTTGAGAAGGACCTCATAATTTCGAACAGCAGTCAAATGACGAGGACAACACCCAGACTGGCACCTCCCCACTTCAAACCTCCACCCCACCTTACATCACACCAATGGAAGGACATTTGACCCTGTCTGATTTAACGTGTACCAGATCCTTTTACATGACGGTTCGTCTGTAAAATCGGGTCTCAAGCCTAAAATCCTCCGATTATGAATCCGAGACTTTAACATCAGGTCAGCGCAGACAGATGCAGAAACTAAGGCACCTTATGAAATTTCAGCATTGTAATTTCTTTTAGACTTAGCAAATTTATTTCCCAGCACCGAAAATTATTTATTGAACTTAGAAAAAAACATTTTTTCATCGTTGCTTTGCTTATAATTTAAATATAGAAAATTTATTTTTCCATTTCATACACCTTAAAGCTAATCTGAAGTAACTGTGTATTGATTATTTAATACATGATTAAATAAAAGAAAATACAAGTCCATTGGGCGCCACTTTCTCTGGAAATGCCTCGAAGGCTTTTCTTAAACACATTTTCTTTACCACGAAATTCAAAGTAAATAAATATTCTTAATCTGCCTTGTAAGAATGTGTAACGGCGCCAGACTCGCTTAATGGGGTATGCTGCCTTTGTGTAATCCCGATCATCATCTGCATGCCTCGCTCGCGCTAACGGCTGGCTTCGGGAAGAGGATTACAGTTTTAAGAGAAAAAAATTGTGTTAATATCACGAATGGCTACGTCGTTTTCCGAAGGGAAACTGAGTGCATTAAGGCCTTTCAGGGTTCATGCATTTGGTTTATAAAGAAAACTGGTCAGAAATAAGCGCATCGTGTATTAAAATTCATGAAATGTATTAATTTTATAGATAGAGAAAAATGCGTCTGATAACAGTTTCAAGGTCGAATGAAGGTTAGTAATGATCTTAGAATTCGATTGATTTTAACCTTGATTCTTGAACATTTTTCCGTCAATTATAATATCATTAGAAATAAAAGTTTATAATTGTATCTAAGCAGTGTGTTAGAAATAATATTAATTTAACGATCAAAGTTAAAAGATTTATAATTTCACAAATGTTAATGTTTTTTAGTCGATAAAATGTTTCACATATAAAAAGGAAACATTCAAATTAAATAGAAATAGCCTAGCTGAGACTAAAAAAATAGTTTGTCATACTGTGAAAAATTTTGTAAGAAATGTAAGAATCGTTAATAATCAGTTTTATAAGAATCCTTAGAATATTTACCACCTTAATTAATTTTTTTTATGATCAAACTCACTTTTTTATGAATTTTATTGGTCATTTCTTAATACATCATATATTTTATCAAAAATCTTAAAAACTCTATTTGTCAAACTTTTATGGGATATTTGCCTTTGGCTTCCAATATCAGAACAGGTGCAATCCATTGTTTGAATAATAATTGAAATGGAATCTATGACAAATATTATAATCAGAGTCGTGCGCATTTGATGCCATATTGCACCGTGAGCTGGTTTTCTCATTGTAAAAATACGCTGTGGCAGCTCAGTTATTCTTTGTAGAAATCACTCGAATTTTTAAATTAGGTTTTTAAATGGAATGTTCATACTAAATTAGCCCCCAAAAATCCATAAATATTGACTCAAATTTTCCTAGTTCTTTTGAGTTTTCCGAGATTTTTGAATCTGATGCAAAACTTGTTTTCCCGTGCAAAGCGAAAATTGTGCAAATGTTGATTAACTTAAAATACTTTAATTCATATCTTTAGATCTGTGATTGTTGTTATTTTGAGTGAAAAGTATAAGAAACCCCAGCTTTGCATATTCTCAAGCACTTTACGTCAACAAATTTCTTTTTACCAAAACAATTTTCAAATAAATAAATAAATACAATGCCCTACTCTCATCGAAGTTTGAGAAGAGTAGTTTGTGGCAGAAATGCGAGATTCTAAAGTGGACGTGTGAACAATGAGCGATAGTTGTGTTTCTACGGAAAGAGAGGAGGTGGACCACAACCACGGAGTCCGTCTGTCGCCCGAACATCCTTCTCGCAAAGATGACCCCGATGAATGACGCAAATCGTTTTTCACTCTTCCTATTTTTAAGAAATGAGCCATCCCCCCTGATTAGATGCTGTCGCTCCTGATGAAGCGGAGAATCAGAGAAACGCGAATTAAGGTGGGTTGAGAGCAAACGTTATCCGGGTAAGTGTCAGGACTCCGACTGCGCGGGTGCTCCATTTATGACACTCGACTCGAGACGAGATGTCGTAATGTCTCAATAGGGGATGACAGTTTCTTAGAGAACCGTCTTCGCTCAGTTCCGGGTATACTGGGGCAAGATGAACCAAGAAGCATCCGAAAGACCTCAAAGCTGGGAACATACCTTTGGGGCAGTGAAATATGATAATTTAGTGCAATTTTATGGTTGAAGTTATAGCATTTAACATGCTTGATGATATAATTATGACTATCATACGAAAACGTGAAGCAATCTTTATAATTTTAGACTCGAGCTTGTAGTAAACACTTTACACTCTCAATTAACGAAACTAACAAAAAATGGTATTGTGGCCTTTCATTTTTTAAAATTCTATTTAAAATAAGTTCAAAACCTCTGGGTGTGGATTTTGTATATTGCAAATTATCAAGAAAACTGAACATGAAAATTGGCCAATTTATTGAATACCATTTCAAGCATATTGACCTGATAAAAATAGGTTTATTATTTAACAGATACATAACATAAAAAAAAGTTTTCATATCCATTGTTCAGGTTAGTCTTAGGCAAAAGCTTATACGTTATCGATTATTCTCTTCGGTCATTTTTAAAGATGATTGGGAATATTCTTAGATTTAAGTATGAAGAAGTCACGATAAAAAGTATAAACCACCTATGCAGTAAGCATTATTAAGAATGGATTTTAGAACTGAAATGCAAACAGCAACTTGCAGGTAAGGTTGTAGGTTTTTTTTTAAAGGAAAATGTGAAAGTTTACTTTTTTAATAAAAATATCTTCTTGATTTTCAAAACAATTTCTATAAAATAGTAAAATTTTATTTTTATAAAAATTTTAAGCATTCAAATCTAAACATATAAAAATTTTAAACATTCAAATTTCAGCTGAAAATTGTAACATAGATAGTAATTGAGTATTACAACATAAAAAAGTAATTGGGAAAACATAAATAGAAAACAATAGAAAAGAAATTTAATAAATATTCTATTCTCAAGGAAAACCTTTTTTGTTGAATTAATAATTTATAATACCCCTTTTCACTCAACAGTGTGTTCATTTCAATTAAAAATATACATCTGTATACACTTAATCTTCTGGCTTCTAAGAAATCTTTTGGTAATCCAAACAACACAACACGCGCTCTTTGTTCCTAGGAAAAGAGAACATTCTTCGGCCGCGCACCTTTCATCCGATGTTCTACTTTTTCTTTCGGGATGATTACATGTTTGGAGAACCCTCAATTAGCACTAAATAGTTTGCACGCAACTCAAAAATATGACGTAATGCTGACAAAACTCAAATTATTCCCTCTCTGGTTACTTTTCCCTTTCTATTCCTTTCTCTAATGGAAAATGGCATCGACAGAATCTTTGGTTCCGCGCTAATGGCTCTGACAATCATTTCAAGTCCTTCCTCTGCACCTTGACGACACTCTTCCACTAGGCACCTGCGGAATCTGTTGTTTGTTCGGGAATTAATAATTACCGTGTAATGGCCATTGTTTTTTAACACATAAATCTAGGCGTATGGAAGCGAGTAATTCAAAAGAAAAGTTGTGCCCAGTTAAAAATGTTTGTTTTATAGTTTCCATGATAATAATCCCAGAGCTTAATAAAAAGTCTCCTTCATTCTAAAGAAGTACAAAATAATATTAACTACTTTTTCTGAAAGCAATAGAATAAACCATGCCATTTTTGTGCTAATTTTAGAAAGTAGCAGAAAAACACTTTAAGGATAAATAATACAATCGAACATAAATAAATAGAAAGCTGAAAGCACTTTTTAGTGCCTTCAGCCGAACAAAAACTTCGCAAATTTTATATTCTAATTTTTCAAATGCTTTGAAACTTTTTAATTCTTTATCATCTCCTCCCTCCACCCCCCATTCCTATCACTAAGCTCTTCGTATGTTATTGCACAAATCTTGATCTGATATCAAACCAGGTTTTGTTACTCTTACCAAAATATTAATAGTGCATTAAATGTTCCTGATTCAAACTGATAGCGAATGTGTTTCATGTGAAGGATTAGAAAAATAAGTAATTATGTCAGCATTCATTTTTTTCCAAAAAAAATAATCAATTATTCACTTAAAAGATGCAATAATGTATATTCATTCGTTCGTGAATAATTTCTCCACTGCTTCTCATTAATAATGCCAAATTAGAAAAAAATACACTTCTTTCCTGTTCTGGTATATAAAAAAATCACTAGAATCATTATTATCTTATTCGTTTTGATATTTGAATATTGATGCTGGTGAAAATGGAAATTAATTCAACACACTTAAGCTTCCTGCAATTTTTCAAATTCAAATGGGTTTAAATATTGATATCTCCGGAATGTATTTAATTAAATCTAAATCATAAATAGATTTACAAAATTGAATAATAAAGACAAAATTCTAAATTTCTCCTGTTTCTGTGCAAAAAAAAAGAATTAAAAGCTTAAGTTAATAGATAGGTTAAACTTGAATATACTAGTAATAATCATTTCCTTTCAAATAATTACATCAATAGGTCAGACTAAATATAATCTTTTGATAATTGTAGCATTTTGGATAACTTTGTTATTTTAGCATGGCTGTGTGATTTATTGACGCAAAAGTCATATTTGATTATACTGCAGCTCCGATTAGATGGAAAAAAATTCGCATTATATATCAATACTAATTTGCTTTCAAACACTATTCGATTTCTTTCTTTCAATTGTTGTATCGGATTTAACAAATAATCGATATTTTTTCACAACATTAAATAATCGGAATTGCTGAAACAGTTACTGTATACAGAAACTGTTGAAAAAACCTAATTTGTTGGTATTTTTTGTTGACATTCCTAAATGATGTTATTATTATTATAATACCCATCGATGAAAGAAATTGGAGTGCTCTTGAATAAAAGACAGCTTCAATGAATTTAAATTGGTCTTTTGATGAAATGCTAATGTCCAAACAACTGTCAAACCGAAAACTTGTTACCAAAGACTTGTTAATTCTTTCAAGCATTGCGGCATTTATACAAGTAATTGCGGCCATTTTCTGAATTGAGATAATTGCCACCGTCTTCTGCCTTCTGGCCAGTCATTGAATTACTTGTCAGTTATCAATATCTTCATTATTTATTTTCTTCAAAAAACAGTAATGCTTTGTAGATATTTATGAATTTTGCAGTCACTGTCCTATAAATTTCCTCATTCAAGAGAACGATGTTTATCTTTCGGCATCAAAGCTCTTATTTTTTTCTCTTCATTCTTTAAAGAAAATATGGCAATTACTAATAAAAAAGGTTCGGAAACAAGTTTAGAAGCTTTTCAATTTGTTTCATTGTCTGGAAACAAACATTCCAGGCGTATTTCGCATATTTCAGTGAAGTGTGAGTTTTGTCATCAGATGATGAGTTAAGAGACAATATATAATATTATCAGATTCTTGTAACTGATTAAAACCTAAGACGCTTGCCCTATAACTAAATCAGGTGTTTATAAAAATTTCAGGGAACATTAGTGGTAACTTTCGGTAAAGCGAGCACTTTAGTATAGTGCTAGTAGTGCTCGTAGCTAGGAGAGTATATGCAAACAGTGTATGTAAAATTCAAGCTGTCCGTTTTATTTCCATCTGGCACAATCTCGTTCAATCTTGTTCCATTTTGCGACAATCTTAAAATAAATATTTCTGGATAAATAATAATTCGAAATTCTTGTTTCTGAATGAATTTTCAAACAACTTTCTACTAAAGGTTAAGGCGAGAAATTTTTCAAATAAAATCTTATTTCTGCCTTTGAATTAAAAAAATATTATCTTGTATATGAAGTAGATAAACCGCTTGTTAACTAAAGTCAAAGATTAAACTTGCTAATTTCAATTTCAGACTTAATTCAAGGAACTAAACCTTACACCCGGTTTCATTCCCAAGATAAAATGATTCGAATCCTCCAGATTTAGAAAAATACAGGAATTTAAGATTATTTTTGAACAAACGGGAAATAACAAAATTCAAAACAAGAGCAAAACAATTTTTAGGCAACTTACTTGCAGTAAGAGAGCAGTTACGAACTGTCGCTTTCTGTATTTAGTATTCCACCACTGAGCCATTCAGCCGGCGTCAAATTAGAACAAGTTTAATTACAATATATATTAAAAAATGAAGAATTGGCGTATATGAGAATAGTTTAATAAATCGAATAAAGGCGATAAGCCACATTTAAATACTTTTTTTTAATTCCGCTTCACACGCATTTAAATTGAATTTGTATTAAAAAATCCTTCAAACAATTTTTTAAAAATATCAATTTTTGAAGCTTTGTAAAATATTCACGATTTTAAATCGAAGATTTTCAATAACATTTTTTTTCTTAAAAATTTAGATGAAAAGTGATTTTTCTTTCATATAATTTAACTAATATGTTCATTTGTATAACCAAAAACTTCTAGGTACTAAATTAATACAAAGAAGGTCATATTAACGAAAAATAAATAAGTGAATCCATTAAAGTCTTGCACAGCAATCTAAATATATTTTGAAAACTAAACTGGATGAAATACCCGTGAGTAAATAAATTCCAAATGCATAAAAGTTTTCTTAATGACGCAGCAGAACTGTTTCTTCTGTAAGAAATAGTATTCTAATTTAGCACCAACGCAAGCTCGTTTGTTTTAGCTGTAGGGAAATGTCACGGTCTCTCCAGTTTTCTCGGCCATTTACATTCCATTCAAAGGCAGTTTTCTTTTGCAATTACTGGACCAGAGAGAGCCACTGTAAAGAGAGGCCTGTCCATTAATACTAGGCTCGTTAAGAAGTTGCGTGTTTTAACCTTTTGACTCCCCTTGCCGATCGTGTTGCTATTTGCCATTCAGAAAGAATGGGGGAGGGAAGGGAAGGTCTCCGTCGCCCTTGTGCTTTCCCCCACCCTCTCATTACGACTGGAGAGAAAACAATCCTTTGCACTTCTTTGAGTGACGACCCAAATCCGGAAGAAGAAAATCTCCCTCTCCCGCACGCTGCTCCCAAAAGCCATCTTTTTGCTGATGAAGGGGAATAGGTGACTCTATGCAAACTGACCTCGACCCCGGCCCACGCGCTAGAGAAGCCCTCTCGCCCACGAAATGCCCACAACACCAGGTGTCCAAGAAACAAAACGCAGTCGCTCTCGCTCGCTCTCTTTTCAAAGTTATGAAACAATCTCAATCGCATGAAATTGGCATAATTTAGTGAGAATTAGAAATAGAACGGCCTCGTGGCTCCCAAAATCTGTTGTACCAATCACTATTAATTTCCGAAAGCTAAACTTTCATATGTTTCTATGCAACACCTGAAGAGAAACAAAATGCAATCACTATATCTCTTATTATTTTTTATTTAAAAGTGGTAAAGAATATCAACCGCATGAAGGAGATAGATTTTCGTGAGAATTAGAGAGATGCGGCTTCGTAGAACCCAAAAATTTGCAATAGAAAATATTAATATTTTAGAGAGCAGAGCTTTCCAATGCTACTATGTAACACTAGGTGTCTAAGAAATAAAAAGCAGTCTCTTTCTTTTCTTTATTTTGTCCATTCTTTTATTTTTTTAAAAAATTGAGTGAAAATCTCAATTGCATGAAGACAGATATGAATGAAAATTAGAAACTGAACGACCTTATGAAACTCAGAATTTCGAATAGAAAACATAAATATTTTTGAAAGATGAACTTTCAAATATTTGTAACCTTTTGTTTACCACCCATATTGTATTTTTTATTAATATTCTAAATTATGGTAATTATTATATTTATTCTTTACATTAAAAGTACATTAATTGTTTTTTGCGTTATTTCTTCTTTCCGTATTCATTACGATTTCCTTTACTGCTATGTGCATGCATTAAATAATACTATGAGCATACATGCAGCATGTGTTATCGTCACATGCTATGCGACATAGGTGAATTATTTATATGCGTAGTAAAATTCAAACTTCATTGTAAATCTGACAGTTATGAGATACCATTTTATAAAATCATTTAAAAATCTTAAATTTTTTTTATCCTTTCGTTTTCCATTTTTGGCTTGAAATACATATTTTTAAAACATTTCGGAATGCAAACAATCCATAATTACATCAGTGTAAAGTCTGTATTGATAGGTTATTGCATTATGGGTACTGTTTTTGAATTTTTGAGCCAGCCGAGCTTTACTGTGGTTCCTACCAGTTACACACTAATAAATTCCCAATATATGAAAAATTTATTGAAAATTTTAATAAAACAACCCCTTTATGCTTCTTAAAACTTTAGAATGTTTCAATTGCATTCTCAAGTGAAAGGTTTTGTCCCTCTCTGATATTCTTCGTACGTTTCAACTTCCGTTTAAAAATGTAAATGAGAAGAGCTATTAAATCTTGTTTTTATTTTTTTAATCTTGTAGAACAGCTAATGATACTTTTTTTCGTTGTTTAATTCTTTGAAAACAGCTGTTAAAGAAGAAAACACTAACTTTGATAATTTATTACGCTTAAATAAGAGGTATTTCGAAATAATGGTACCTTAAATACCTACATCTTCGCCTGTCATAATTCATGCACAAACTTACGATTAAAAGTGAAGAAGAGAATCTGTAAAGAGTTGTATGAAGCGGTTTTCTTGAATGGATTCTAAGGAAGCGTGCCTAAGCCAATTCCTTACACTTCTCTTCTTATCAAAATACACAAAATAATAATGCCAATTCCAAAAATAATTTTCATATAAATAATGCCTGAAGAACTTTGGAACCAGTTTTCTTAGGAATGTGGGGAAAAAAACCAGTCTAATTTAAGCATAAACAGAATGCCGTTTCATACCCCCGTATCCATAATCATTCTGACCACTGATCGGTTTGGTGGATATGTTATGGGAATTTTATCTAAATACCAAAATATTTACAGTTGAAAAAAAATAAGAATAAAAAATCTGTATAAAATTTACAAGCATATAAGAAATGATGTTGAAATGAAATTGGTGACAAAGATGATCAACTTTGAAAAATTATTTGGAACAATAATATACAGAAAGATAAAACGTATAAAAATATGCATCGATTCGGTGTTCACTTCTAAACATGACATAGTAGATGAGGATGCAGTTATAAAAATCAAATGATACAGAAAGCATGCTATGAAATTCCACGAGAATTTTCCTATTTATTAAAGCTTATTTTAACATGCTATCCCCCACCCCAATTACAATATCGTAGCTGTAAGTTTTTTGTATTTTACCAATCTGCCTTGTAAGGTTGCTTAGAAATTTCACAGAACCGTGTGAGAACCGAAGACCTTTCACTTCCATCTTCATGAACAGCTCTTCAATGTCCAGAAGCTGTTTACATGTTGTAATTAAATGGCGAGAACCCTTCATTGTCAGCCACTGTTTCCTTCGATCTAGGGTGCCCTTTCACGCAAACAGAGAAGGTGCGTGATCATGAGGTGGAATTTCTGAATCCCTCTTCCAATTTGGATCAAGGCGTCGTCGTGACCGGTGCGGCTATTGTTTCGGTTGGAATCATCGATCACCCCCAAAAAGAGCTTTAATCGAGTTTACTTAGAGTAAAACACGCTCTCGCCGGCTACCGGGGAGGTCAATGAGTTGCTCTCTAATGAGCATCCAGCGGGGAGATCAGGGCACCGCGTGAGGCTGCTGGGAATTAATGGAAATATGCCAAATATACTTCTCGGTAAACACGATGATTAAAAATCAGTTTGTCTTTGGAACCACACCGTGGAATTAGCTCTTACAACAGCTCATGAATCTTGAAAGGCTTGCCATCATTGAACGCGATTGTTTCAAATTTTTACTTTACCTCTGTAAGTGTAAAAAATATTGGATTACTCCTTTTTGAATTTAAAAAAAAAGCTATGATGGGGGCTCTTCAGTAGTAAGATAACGAAATTTGAGAAGTTATTGAGCATGCAATCGAAGCTAACTCCCATTTCAAGAATTTTTGACCACCGATTACTAAAATGATAGGACAATAAGCAATCACTTGTTCAAAAACCATTGTGGAATAGATTAATTATTGTGAGGTAATGAATTTTGAAAAATCTGAATACTAGAATTATTTCTATCCTGCATACAGATAATATTAATATCAATTATTCTTTTTTAATGCGATAAACTTCAGTGTCCTAGAAAAGGAAAATTATCCAGATATTTTTTGTAATTACATATTATATCTAATATAAATAAGCGTTTATATATCAGTAAGTAAAAACACAATATTCTGAAAATGGTAACTCAATTCCTAGATTATAGTTCCAATATAATTTCACGTTCACTGTTTCAGAAAGGTTAATAAGAAAACCGAAATAAATATTTGCTCGAATGTCATCTCACCAACGTTTGAGAAAACAATGTTATCGTGAAGTTCATGACTATTTGTTTGATTATAACAAATGCATTTTGTCTAATCTATAATTTTTTTCAATAAAATGTTTTGTAATAGTCTGATAAAATATTTTTGTGCCATTTAAAGAGGAATTGCACGTCTGACTACATCTTTCATTAATTTTTGTAAAATAACAGTTTTTTCAAACCACATAAAGGAAATGCCAATTGCTTTTTCATTGTATTGGAATGGGGAAATGCATAGCATAAAAAGTTGAAAACCACTGATTAGATTCCTACTCTATAAAATACCCTAACCAAAACTCGAAAATCCACCTTTCATTTCCATTTATAAAAAAAATTGAAATTTTTTGACTTGACGCTCTGGAATGTGCCCAACCCATTTCCTTTTTCAGATACATTTCTTGTGAAAACAGTTAATTTCTGGAAGAAGAGTTTACCTACAAGGCCCATACCACTACGCAATTGCCTATTAGAATGGATGTCCTTTTTTTAAATTATATAGTATTTACAATTCTAGAAAGATTGCAACATAGAAAAATTGCCACTTATGTGCTATTTTTAATTTATAAATGTAAACTGCAATTCCAACAATGTTATATTGTAGTTGAATATATTGCAGTTGAATAATTTCTTTGAAAAGATACTAAACACACATATATGTGTAGAATTTAAAAGAAACCTAGTATAATAATACATTGCTTTGAAATGTGACCTGTTTTTTTTTTGTTTGTTTTTATATTTGATTCATTGTTATGTATTACGTTTAAGCAATTGCAGCGGGTAACATGATACAGATTCAAATGACAAATGCGTCAAAGTTTTAAATCCTATTGCACATCGGGTTGTTATCTGTGTTATGATCTTTTTCTTCTTTTTTTTCTGCGATGAGTACCAAACTTCAATTGCTTTTTGCGCATGTGAGGATATTGCTGCGTTCTTGGTAAAAAAAAAATTGCTTCATAATTACTAAAAACTTTTCGCAATTTGATTTAAGATTAATTATTATATTACAGTTGAATAATTTCATTGAAAAGGTACTAAACACACACAAGCATATATATATATATATATATATATATATATATATATTACATTGAAATATGACCTTTTTTTATTCATTTCCTGTATGAGACTTATTTTTATAGATTACATATAAATAAATGAAGCTGGCAACATGGTAATAGAGTCAATTCATGACAAAGACAATAGAGTTTTACATCGAACTGCATATCTTTTTTTGTTATTCTACGATCTCAAATCCTTTTTACTGCTGCAGTGGGGGCCAAATTTTAATTACTTTTTGAGCATATGAGGATTTTACTGTCTCCTTGCTAAAAAATTTTTGTGCTTGATAATTACTAAAATGTTTTTCCGATTCCATTTATTTTACGATTCCTTAATACGTTACAACTGAATAACTTCTTTGAACAGGTATATATAAAAATTTAAAATAATAAGCCCAATGCAATATATTGAAATATAGCTTATCTTGGTCTATTTTTATCTGGGTTTTTATACGTTAAATGTAAATAAATGAAAAGAGTGAAATGGCAACGGAATCAACTCATGACAAACGTCTCCTTTTCACTGCTACAAGGGGGTCCATATTTAATTGCTTCTGTGCGTCTGAGGATGAACTGATACACTCAGTGTTGCCTGCTTAATTAAAAAAAAAGCATTGTTTGATATTTGATGCTTATTAATTTTCTTTACGATTTCATTTTTTAAAAAATCACCTTTATTATTATTTTTTTAATGCTTACATAGGCCCTCTGTTACAAACTCGGCCTTGCCACTCCCAAACAAACACAGCTAGAACAGAGTAGTTTACACTTTTGATTGATTGAGAATGGCAGCATTACATCCAACTTAAGCAACTGAAAACAACTCATTTGTCGGTTATTCATTCCGGGTTCATTAACATTATTATTTGACTTTCGCCCAGAATCTGTGGTGCCGGCCGACCTGTTGTAGTACGTTTCCGAGTGAAGGTGTCGATTCGGTAATAATAGGTGAGCGATGAGAAGACGGAAGAAGGAGAAAGGGCCCCATTGTTCACCAATTAATGATTTGATCACGATGAGGACCTTTTTGCTGCCAATCGTGAGAAGAGACGCGTGAAAATGCTCCCTGTTATGATTTCGTCCCCCTTCCAATTCATTGGAACCTATTGGCTGTAATTCGCTAATTAGAGGGCTGCAGCACGGGTGGGCCTGGCCCAAAAGACAGGGCCCACGGTGGCTTTTATTCTATTGATGGATGAGGGCCTGATTATTATTTTTTATGAGATGCATTTAGAATTTTCTCATGAGTCTCCCAAACAACTTTTTAAAACATGACGAAAAACTGAATTCGTTGAAGGATATTAACTTATGAAAGAGGTTACTGATTTTTTGTTGTTGTTGTTTTTTGTTCTTCTTGGAATTTATTCCACAAATTCTTTGTCAGATTGGAGGCATATGAGAGATCAGACTCCTAATATCACACTAAAATTGGCTGGTAATATTACATTCTGAAACAAATCAAGAAACATTCGATGACTCACAAGAATAATAACACAATTACAGACATGTAATTAGATGTAAATTAATTTACATCTAATTACAAACAAGATAATCACCAAAAATGTTATTTATTATTTATGAGCAAATAAAAAATCAAGTAGATAAAATATTATTTTTTTTTTCCTCATAGTATTTTCGGCAATTTAAAATGCATTGAATGACCTGATCTAACAGCAAAAGCTTCTGGAATGATCCCCTGCAATATAATCCTATTAAGGATATCATAAAAATAAGTTCTAAAAGGTTTCTTGTATTTTTCAGTCCACTGAAACTAATATTTTATAAGAAGTTTCGAAGAACTCCGACAGGTAGCTAGTGCAGTGCCCTCGACTAAGACGTGAGCATTTTCTTGGCACAGGTAGAAGAATCATAGATATAAAATGAAACGATCAGAAACCACTAGGCAACACAGGTGCCCATCTCTGTGGGTGGCTGCTAGCAGGACGCCAGTATATCGAAAGCGGTCCTTTTCCTCAATGGCCAACTCTGCAGCTATTACACTCTTCCGCAAATAGACACAGAGAAGCTTATTCGCCATTGGTTTCAGAACATCAGAAACTTTCCTGTGTTCTTACCAAAGAGGCCCTTTCGGTGAACGTGCATATTTACGGAATTTTTTTCCTACGTTTATAGCGGATTCTAAGACAGAATATTGGAAGTCGTTACGTTATTGGTCTCATTAACAGAAAAAAAAGGAAATATACCAAAGGTCAATGTCCGATTCAGTTGCGTATAGCTAGAAGTAATGCTTTGAAAATGTGCTGCATCATTATTCCATAATATTCCATGCAGATTTAAATTTTTTAGAATATTTTGTTGAAAGACTTTGGTAAATTTATAAGTTGCCTGATTTTGGTGTAAAAAATTGTCCCAATTAAGAATAAAGTAAATCTTATATTATAAATCTATTAAAAATTTTCTATTCTGTATTTTTAATAGTTAAAAAACGCTGTTTTCAAACTGTGTGTAACAATTCATACTTTGTGATTTTTTACCGAAAATTGAGGTTCAAAGACGTGACCTCTTCATTTTACAACAGTTCTGTTCCGACTGCCAGGGTGTAAAATTGTATTTTTCTACATTTTTTTTCTCATTCAAACTGGTTTTAAAAATGTGCTTAAAACACGAAACTTCAATCAATGTTTCCATAATTATTGTGTATAAGAAAAATACACTATGTACTGTATTGTACAATATGTTATGATAAATGAAATACTTCTATATTGTAAAATTTGAAATTATGTTTTATGTTGAAATTTATGTTTTGTCTTTATAAATGGGGATGGCCTGACTTGAAAAATAGGTATAATTTTACTAAGTGGCTGCCAACATAGAATATAAATTAATATTTTAAAGACATGTTATGAAATTTCGAAAAAACATTTTGTAGTTAAAAAAATTATAAAGTTATATTAGTAATTTTAAACTGTTTAAATTTGAGATTCGGAAGCTACTAAGACGATTGATATTAATTGAAGATAAACTAATTCATGATTTCAAATAGCATTCACTGTCAAAAACAAAAACTCAATGAAAAATAACATTAATCCTACACATTAGAAATGCTAAAAAAAATGGGGGGAAAATCTATAATTCTGAAAAATTTTAAGTTTTTGTGACTTCCTGAAAACATTTTTTTCATGGCAGTTCTTTGCCATTAATATGATCACAAAATATAACTGTCTTCAAATTGTAGTATAAGTTTCAAACTTTGTGGCTATAAATTGCGGCAAAAGTTTTACAATTAAGTGGAATACTTTTTCACATATAAGAGCTTACATCAAAATTTGCTGCGAAAATTAATAGGAAAAAATGCATATATATTTACTTTCATTTATATATATTTACTCTCTTAATTTAATTGCATTTAAACATTTTTCTTATATTATGAGGCATTTCATACATAATTATCCCTATAACGTGTGTGGGAAGAAAATTACTACTGCGATATTACAATTTCGCATAGTGTTAGCCATTTTCATCAAAAATATTTGAAATTTACTACACATTTCATTAAAACTTACTACCCAGTTTCTCAAAAAATGAACTATAGAATGTATAGATGATCTTTTTTTTCAATTTTGTGTTTATAATTGACAATGTAAATTGTTAAAAAAAGTTCCAATTTTTGAAAAATATCTTAATAGGAAATAGCCTATTATCTTAATTAGAAAAGAATTGTAAATAACATATAACAAAACATTAATGAATACTTATTGAAGTGAAAATTGTTTTAAAAAGAATTGCTAAACAAATTTTAAGGAAATATTTCGGATTAAATTGAAATTCATTCATAAACGTTGCGAAACAAAAAAAAAGTTTTTTGGAATTTCTATGAAGCTACTCCAGCCAGAGTGATACTCCTCAGTTTTGATTTGCCCTGTATACCTGCAGCTAGCGGATGGCAAAACGGATTGCACTTTAACAACAGTACTTCAACAGCAACATTACTTGCTTCGTGTTAAACAAATTTCTATTGCCATAGAAATTGGAGTGAGCGTCTCAGTCAATATTTAAATACTGGCATATAGACGATGATGACGGTTTTTCCCAGACAAACAAGAAGTTTCATGAAGGATTGGAATTTTGTTGAGTATATGTCTGTTCTATGCAAATTCGAACTCTATCCGTGGGTGTTTGGAATGTTGGAACGAGAAGGCGAGTTCTATTCGTTCGCTTAAGTAAATGTTCTGCCAACTCTTTCCTTCTTTCTCTCTGAAAAACAAGAAAGGATTTCAAATTCCATTTACTTTTTTGGAAAAGGCTATTAGGCTGTCTAATTTGAAGACGGCAAATAAGTAATTGCCTTTATTTGAATTGTAGTTAGAAATTTCAAAAATGAAAAACTCTTTCATCATTTTTTCACTGTTAAGTGTTTTCACTTTTTAACCTATGATAAAAAAAAGAGTGTTCTGTAGTTCCTCCCCCCCACCCCTTTTTTTCTTTTTTTTTACCTCGAATTATTGATGACAGGTTCATATTAGTAGTTAATTTGTAAATTATTGAGCATTTAAATTTTTCTGATCATGTATTTCGAATGTACTTTGTATATTTTAAAATTTATATATTTAAAAACTAATTTAAATTTAACCAATTTCCCGATTTTTTAACTTAAATTAGTCTATATTAACTTAATTATAAAATATTCTCTTATTTCCTGATCCCACTTTTCTATTTAATTAATTCAACTGAAGCTTTGTAAAAAAGCTTAGGTCGGCATTTCAAACATTTGGAGTGAAGAAATTAAAAAAAAAAAATGTTGAGCTAAGACATTCTTTTAAAAGATCCTTATAATTCCCTTGATAAAATCGACACGTGTTGAAAACTCCTGATCAAAATCTTAAAGTATATAATCATGGGGATAAAATTTTCATTAGCTGATCCCCAGTTGGCTCTTTTATCATTCAGGTTGGTGTGCCCGTTGCTTCTGTTTTTACATAAGCCATGCCTGCTGGGACACACATGTATATTTTCAAATAGAAATTTTCTGATTACTTGTATTGTGAAGAAATCGTTTTATTTCCTAAAATATGTTATATTTTATATAGCCCTGTGCTTGTGACGTATCCAGTGTTTTGGTAATATTTTGTCTAATTTCAAATTAAATGTTTTTTGTCAGGTCTTTCTCAAAAATTTACTACTTAATAATTAAAATTTGGCACATGTTTGCTTTCATATGTTTAAAATACAGAGTAGCTTTTAATAACTGGTAATATAGAATAACTTTTTGCAGAATCAAAATATTGATTTATAACTGGTAATATAGAATAGTTGTTTTTTTTTTTCAGAACCAGATAATTGATTTGTTCATGTCATCATTTTAAAATTGCAAATATCATTTTTAACTCTGTCATCAGCTTTGAAAAACAAGTAGATAAATAATTTAAATTCTTTTACCAAATGGTTTTCTTGAAGTATAATGAATCACTATTATTTGTTACTTGTCATCTCTAAACATTTCTCATTTTACGATATCTCTAACATTTTCAGAACAATTTTTCAGTAACAGAGCAAAAGTCTTGACGCTTGACAAGCACGTCCTTATGCATCAAAAAATGCATTAATCACATTTTCCATTCATGTTAATGAATTCTAACCATCGCTCTCGGTTTCATTTCTCTGATAACATTATTTATATTATAAGACATGTAAAGAACAGCAATCAGATTCAAATTTGTCAGGGAAAGGTAACAATTTTTTTATGGTAACTCGATTCTAGGTAATGAATTATCGTGCTTGCCGGTTTCTTTCTGCCCGAGGGAATTGTTTGGCATTCAAAAGAAATGGAGTGATCGAGAGATTCTCCATCAGATAAAGTTCTCTCATCTCCAGTTACATGGTCTTTAAGGCGAATTTAATGGGCAGGCGAGGATCAAAACTCAGGGAACCGCATGTACCGCCGAATGTGATGTATTCCGCTGTGGGTACTCGCTAAGGTCAATCCGAGGTCAGATTTACATGGAATGTAAATGTTCGGAACCCTTCCGGAATACTATCAATGTCCAGGCGTTCGTGACTTTCATCACATTCGAAAGTTCTTCCGGGATTCATCTTTTACGGGCATGAATACTGGAGTATCGTACTAAAGTTGAATATTCATTAATCCTTACACATCACTCTGAATCATGGGTTGAAGATAAGTTGATACTTCGCCCTTAAAAAGTTTATCTACTTTCAATCTAGACTGGCTTTTCTGAAGATACTAAAAGTCATTAAAATGAAATCTTTCGATCTCGTGACTAGACTGGAGCAAAAGATAAAAAAAAAAAAGAGAAGAAAATATATTGAACTGCTTGCGTAGAAAATGAAGAAAATATATTGTCTGTCAATTTTTTTTTACTAATAAAAAATGTTAAGTGGTAGTAGCTACGCAACATTGATCCCCACACGAAACACAAAATAACTTTTAAAATCGATGTCCACCTGAAGGTTAACTTTTGTTAAAATTGAAATATCTTGAGATGCTGATTAATATTCCAAATCGATCATACTGTGAGCAGAAATAAAAGCAAGAATAGCCTTCATTAATTTAAAACTCCAGAAACGGTTGAACCTAATTTGCATACATGCTTAACGAGTAGAAAATATGAAAAAGAAATGAAGGTAACGAGTAAATAGATTAAAAGAAAATTTTCTATTGTTTTGAAAATCAAAACTCTTTAAAATTTGCTGTGTCGCCAGAGCTGCGAAACCGCAGGAGAATCGAACTTTAAAATTCATTTCTGGGATTTAATTGGGCTGTTTCTGCACTTATAGCGGCACTTATTGTGGTATTTGTTATCATGTTCATTCCCCTGAAAATAATCAGCAAAATTAACTGCAATATCATTTACTCTAGATATATAATATAATATCAAAATTTTCTCTGCAAGAGCAAACAAAATTCTTATTCATTGCATATGATGTTTTATATAAATAACATTAAATTTGATTTAAAATTTAATGTTAGTTGAAGGAAACAGAAACATGAGGCGTTTCATTCAGAAGTTATAAATGCATTTCGTCAATAAATAACTTTCAGGTTATATTTAGTTTAAGACTTTTTGAAAAACTTTTGTAGCATTTAATTTTTTACTAATGTTTTCTATGAAGAATAATAGCGTTTTTAACACATATTTTTATTATTATTATTTGAAAATCATGATATTTTCATGTTTAATTTCTTTTGGCAGACACAGCACAATTTTTTATTTTAAATACCTAAAAGTTCCTTTAGTTTTGTGGGAGATATTTAATTCCATTCCTTTCATATTTATTCATAAAACTAATATTTGAATTAGGATTTACAAAATGTTATTAAATTAGTCATTTTATATTATATAACGATAAATTGGCAACGATGTGAAAAAATATTGAATCTTAAAACTTGTATGATACTTTTGCAGATGAAATAAAATAAGGGAATAATAGTAAAAAAAGAACTGAAAAGCGAAATACACTAAAAAAAATCCAAGTGTTGATAAAAATATTGCATGTACCTTGTAATTCCTAATCTAAATTTTTACTTTTATATTTCATTTTTAGAAAGATAATTCGCTGTTGTTGTTGCTTCTAATATAATTTGTCATTAGACGTCCGTAGTCAAAGTCAGCTGTTTTAAGCCGAGGGTGCGTCTCTTGTTTTCAAAAGCGCCAACTAGGGCCAAAATTAAATCTTAGCTACTCACGCATCACATTCGCTTGCATAACACCTTTTTATAAGTGGGGGGGGGGGGCTACATTCACTCTTCTCAAAGATAGAACAGATGAATAACAACCATCCCGAAACTGGGACTCGAACCAAGGTCACTCAGATCACGGGAAAAATGCGCTAAGCCAATGCCATGACGCCTGCAAGATAATTCGTAGTATTTATAAGTAAAATTAGAAAAAAAAGAATCATATCCAGTAATTTGAATTGCTATAACGGTTAAAAATCAGTGTTAAATTTTATTTATAAAGATATTTAAATTTATTTTATTTTTGATCAATCTAAAAATAAAGCAAGATAAAAATGTTCTCTCTTATTTTTATTTTCTTATAAAAGAGATGCACAAGAAGAAAGTTTAGAATCATCGAAAAATTCGGCTTCGAGATTCCGGTAAATATCTACATTTTTGTCTTCCTGATTTAATAAATCACATTCTTGAATTATGTCTGTTTATTAACTAAATAATTAATAAACGCTTTGAATTATACGGATGAAATATGGCACATAGATTTACATATGTACCATAATAGATTGTATTTTCTATAGATTTTACTCAAAATTCAATCAAATTTTGAATACAATCAATTTATAGAAAATCTGATTGGCAGCTTGACTGTCTGAATGCAGACGAATACGCTAATTTCAAGCCGTACAGAGTAAAATGAATGAAATTTAGTATGAAGGTTTAGCATCTAAAGGGAGAATATGTATTAACTCTTT
>JAPMOQ010013324.1:4263-17931 GCA_026543055.1 Argiope trifasciata
TATAATATAAATAATTAAAAAATAAATAAATAAACTATAAATATAAATAAAAGGACTACATAAATAAATTTTAAATAAATATAATATAAATAATTAAAAAATAAATATATAAAGTATAAATATAAAAAAACATGAACAATAAAGAATATACATTGGATCATCCTAAGTGAGAGTCTATTATCCGGAACCAAAAGCTAGATAAAGAGTTCTTTTTGTCATTTTTTCTTATATTCACAGAATATTGTCCACGTTTAGCCGTGCAGTTAGATCGGCTATGTAGGGATGGATGGTACAAAATGCCCATCCAGACTCATTCAGAACAGTGTCTAGGGTTACTGATTAAAGAGAAGAAGCTTTCAAATAAAATAAAAAAGTCAAATTTATTCACTGCCAAGAATATTCAAAAGAAAAGACATTGACAATTAGGACAGGATAGGCTATTTACTATAGAGATACCTTGGTGTAAATGACACCAAGGATGAAGCCTAATCAAGTGTCCCATGGCGAAACTATGTACCACCGTTGCATATTAAAGAATCATACTCTTTGAATCGAATGGCCCCCCTCTCTCTATCTGTCTAGTGAATGCTGACAGTTCGCTTTTCTGAAACCTGACGTCACACGTCTTAGAGTTTGGATCAATGGTATTCAGTAGAATCCGTGAAATTTAGAACCTATGGTGCCATCTATTATAATAAGGTATAACTAAATGTGGAATGGTAATGGCCGCTAATTAAATATTTACATCCATACTATGTATATATGATCTTTGCCCCCATGGTAGATTTAACGAGAAACGCACAGCAAAATCTCTGTGATATCAGGTTGCGATTGATACTCAAGTCAATCCAGTTTGGAGTCTGTCTCTGACTGATGTGACGCACTCTGAAGCCCAGTGAAGTTTGTCCTTTAGTTAATAAGATAAACAAACCATCCAGCGATAAGTTTCCTCTAAGTTAATGATGCATATGCTTATTTATAGAATGAACTCTTTCAAATCCAAGTGATTTTATCTGGGTTAGAAAATTACCTTTAGCAGGTTTGTGGTGACATCTTAATAAGCCAGTAAAAGCCACTGGTTAAAATTACTGGTCTTCAAACCCGAACATCGCAGGTTCGATCATCCGTCACTACACATTGGTGACCTCGGACTTTGAACAATACTAGTAGAAACAATTATTAAAAAGGCAAAAGCAAATGGATGAGCCCTCTAAATTAGTCAGGTCAGGTTCATTGTCATCACCGATTCGAAAACGAAGTTCATCGAAACACTTAACTGGATTTAAAAACTGGGAAAATTGGCATTGCTGGTATCACTATAAGTTTAACCCTTTGACCTACAACCATGAGTCTGACTCGTGGTGAGGAATTTGTGCCATAAGCGAAAGCCACGAGTCTGACTCGTGGTGAAGAATTTGTGCCATAGGCGAAAGTCACGAGTCTGACTCGTGGAGAGGAATTTATGCATAAGACAAGTATTAGTTTAGCACTAAAGAACTTAGTATTAATTTACAAATAGTTTTTGATTCATTATATACTTTGAAATAATGAATTATTTTTGTCAACTGATCAATTGATTATGATTACACACTAGACGTCTTAAAATTATCATTTGTACCCAAACATTGTTTAGTATTTTCTTTTTCTTGAATTCCTTTCTTTGAACTGGAATATATATGTCATGAAAAGCATACATTTTTCACTAGTTCGGGCCCATGGCTGAACAATTGAATGGCTTGGCGCGTGATCGACTTTCTTGTCCATTATAGCTGCAGAAATTGGCAAATATCGAGTTGGCCAAACGGTTCAGGAAAAGGCTGATCATTGCGTAGCTCCTTATGCTTTTAGTAAAAAAATCGGATCACCAGCAGGAGTAGCGAAGGCTTCAGTTTCAAAAAGTATAAATCGCAGACTCCATGTAAATGATGCAGACACTCGCACTGCGTTTAATATTACAACATTCCACGTCCCCTTTTAGTGAGAAAATATTTCCACCAGCTGTTTTGCCTTTGTGTTTGCTAGACACCTTGAGGTAACCAGATGTCGCAGATGTTCTCCTTTCGGGACCTGAGGTATCTATAGCTGAAAGAACATACTTGGAAATTCCTCGCCCAGAAGACAGTGATAGCACAGAGACAATGGAACATCCAGACATCTGGATGCCGAATTTCCCTGTTGTAAGCGGACCTCATGTTTCAGATTTTTCGGAGCGCCTTAGTTACCATCCGAAGACAGACTGACGCTCTTGGAAATGGCTCTTGGCTGGACATGATTGGCCGGAAGAGGGAACCAGTAGCTACTGAAGAAGAGGAGGTGGTAACTGCAGCTCTGATAAAATGCGCAGAGAGTTTTGGGAAAGGAGAGAAGGGTTTCTGGGAGACAGCTGGAATACGCCCACGAATCCGGCAGGTGTGGAGCGCCGCCTAATATGATGACTGACTAACCAGCCCATGAATTCCCAGAGGTGTTGTGCTTACTATTTAATGGAGAGCTTGTCTTCAAGTAAAACCCTTCAACTTGGACTGTTGTGATGTAAATAGCAATTATTTAATCAAGATAAGAACGATTTGTTCTTTGTACATATATAGGACTGTAAAATAAAGGAGTGTCAACAAAATTATGAGTATTTTTTAATCTATCGAGATCAAGTCATTACAATATCGATACAGGTACAGATGTTTCTTGCTATCCGAAGTCATTTTTGGTTAAAGATAAGAGAAAATGTGATTTTGTCTTGTATGCAGCTAATGGTACTAGAATCCCAACGTTTGGGACCAAATTGATGTCACTTGATCTAGAATTAAAGCGATCATTTCAATGGCTGCTCAATGTAGCAGAGGTTACTAAACCAATTATCGGAACAGACTTCCTGCAACACTTTGGTTTATTGATGGATTTGAAAAAAAAAAAAAAAAACATTGTTTGATCAATTCACAGAAGAAAAAGTAAATACCTGTTCTGAAGATAGGATTGTTTTCTACCGATTCCTCTTCAGCTTCGATCATTCGCTTCTTCAGTTTATGGATACTTTCGGACGGACTGACTTCAGGCATAGAGTCTTGCCTGTCGATACTTAATCTGTCACTTTTTTGACGTCTCAGTAGTTTCTGACGTTCTGAAAGTTATAAACAAAGTTCATGTGAAATACTTTTATTATATTGTATTTGGTGGAATGTAACAATGGCAATACATATTACAATACGAGGAAAATTTAGAAAAGATTGCAACAAAAATTTAGAAGCCATATGACAATTTTTGTAAAATACGAGCCGTTTCTGCCACAGAAGAAATAATTTAGGAAATATCATTTGGAATTTGATATAGTTATCTTGTTTAGTTATGAATTTTCTTGTCGGCAATGAATACATTCATTGAAATGGAAAGATGCATAAAGGAGAAACATCAATAGTATTTATTCTGTTTTTATTATTCCATTCTACAAACAAACATTCATTTTCATGCATTAGATCTGGATATTCTTTTAAATTGTAATGCTTGGTATTCTTTCAGAATGGCAGTGAAAGAAACTATTTATAGTATCTAGTGATTCGTTTCATATTCGATCACAGTTCTCAAGTTTAATGTTAGAAAATGGGATTAGAAATTTTTCTTTTTATATTGAAAAAACATAGAAAAAATATTTATACCATAAAATCTTTCATATAGTTGAAATAATAAATTTTGAAAACTTAGATGGTGCAAACTTATTTGTACTATAATATTTTCGAAAGCTACTGCAAAAAGCGCTAAATTCTTTTTTAATGTTAAGTTAAAATTTCAAAACTGTAATATTGGTTCCCCTGAAACTTTCTCGCACACTCTCTAATAAAGCTGTTCTCTCAGAGATAGACTCACATTGCATTTATGTACAATAGCTCCAAATTTTAACGTCTAGCTTGAATGTCTCATCTTTACCGAATCTGTTGTGCCACTTTGGAGATTTATTTTCACAATGATCCATGGTTAATAGATGCAGTAAATAGATCCAAAACTATTTTTTATAATATATATTATTGTATTATGCCTGAAACCTTCTCGTAATTGGAAGTAATAATCATTCGAAGTTTTATTGGAATCGGATGAGTGATACTGCAGCTCATAAGGGACATATAGACAATCCTTTTATTTTAAACAAGGAAAATTGATGTCCTTATCTCTCAATCACTTATTTCTTTCAGATTAAAGTGATTGATAAACGCCTCACTTGAATTTAGCATTTTCACTGAATCTGCTACATCTCCTTGGCAAGGAATTTGATGGTTAGTAGATGAGGTAAATAGATCTGAAAATATTTTTTGTACTTAATACGATCTTATTTTGCCTCTAACCATCCCGTATGTGCAAGTAACAAGTAACCGAAGTTTCATCGCAATCGGACGAGCGGTACGGCAGCGCGTGAGACACACAGACAAACATTCCTTTTTTACTTCTGTAGATAATGATAATAAAATAAACATAGTTTAGAAAAACTGAGGGATGGATAGCCGTATGATAATTATATCTAAATTCATGCGGAATTTCCCAATGTAATTCTGTAAAAGTGACTTGCAATAGACTTTAAGATAGAAACTCATAAACTATTAGACAACTTTTTAAAGGCCTTTCGGCATATCTGCTAAAATGACCTGTAATAGACTTCGGCATACTTGCAATAGGCTTTAAGATAGAAACTCACAAACCGTTGAACAACATTTCAAAGGCATTTCGGCATATCTGCAAAAGTGACCTGTAATAGACTTCGGCATAGCTCCAATAGACTTTAAGACAGAAACTCATAAACTATTAGACAACATTTTAAAGGCATTTCGTGCATATCTGCAAAAATGACCTATAATAGACTTCGGCATATTCGGCAAGCATAACTTTAAGATATAAACTACAGGACAACATTTCAAAGGCACTTCGGTATATCTCCAAATGTGGACTGCAATAGACTTCGGCATACCAGCAATGGAATTTGAGATAGAAACTCACAAACTCCTGGACAACATTTTAAAGGCATTTCGGTATATCTGCAAAAGTGACATGCAATAGACTTCGGCATATTCGGCATGCAATTGAATTTAAGAAAGAAAAGTCAGAGAAAGAAAATCTATTGGGCCTTATTTTAAAAGAAATAATACTCAAAAAGAAAGTCTATTGGACAACATTTTAAAGACATTTCATGCGTATCTACAAAAGTTACCTGCAATAGAAATCGGCATACTTGAAATACACTTTAAGATAGAAACCTCTAAGCCATTGGACAACATTTTAAAGGCATTTCGGCATATCTGGAAAAATGACCTGCAATGGACTTCGGCATATTCGGCTTGCAATAGACTTTAAGATATAAACTACAGGAAAATATCAAAGGCTTTTAGGCATGCCTGCAAAAGTGACCTGTAATAGACTTCGGCATAACTGCAATACACTTTAAGATAGAAACTCCCAACCATTGGGCAACATTTCAAAGGCATTTCGGCATGCCTTCAAAAGTGGCATGCAATAGATTTCGGCATATTCGGCATGCAATAGACTTTAAGATATAAACTACAGAACAACATTTTAAAGGTATTTCGGCGTACATTCTAAAGTGATCTACAATAGATTTTAAGACATGAACCATTGGGCAAGACTGTAGAGGCATTTCGGCCTACCTGCAAAAGTGAGTGGGCTCCCGCTCTTCTTCTCGATGTGGTGTCTGAGCAGACCTTCCTCCTCATCCTCGGGGGTCAGGTCAGGGTAGTGGTCGCAGCAGTAGACGGGGCACTCCTCGGCCGATGAGCAGTCCGGGTCGCCCAAGTGGGACCCATAGAACCGGTCGTCTGGGTCCCCCGTCGGATACGCGGGTTTCAGGACCGGTCTGGTGCTGTATTTAGGAGTGGCACCTACACAGAAGGCGGAAACGGCTCGAGTACCAGAATAATGTTGGAATATATGCAAGAAATGGTTAGAAGCCATCGGTATATTACCGCATAAAGAACGTTTACCACGAGCTCAGGGGCTGAATGGTCAAATCACGCGATCCAAGGCCAGAGTTTGTGGGTTCGAGGCTCGGCATGGCTGTTGTATCCAAGACATGGATGTTTAGTTCGTTTCCTTGTGTTCTCTAACATTCTAGACCATAAGTCCCCAACGTGGGTGATAACGCCCCCTTGTGGGCGTTTAAGACTTTCAGGGGGGTGGTAAAAGACTCAGAGAAAATTCGGGGGCCTGGGAAGTTTAATCAAACATAGTGTGAAAAGACTTAAAAATCACACTGATAATTCATTTCTCTCACGTGTGCGAAAATACACATATTTCGATATGAGACTTCACTGTTGAGAGAAAGAGATAGCTCTCTGGTATATGCGGCTCTGTGGCTGTCTGCACCAAAATTAGAATTCGATGTCTTTAAATTTTAATACAAACACTTTTTAATATAATTTTAATGAGTTTTAATTGTTCTCTGAAACTGTCAATTTATTTATTTAGAAAGCAATAGTTTATTATGGATTACTTCGTATCATCAAAACCCTTGCCTGTCCTTATAACAGGGAAGCTGAAACTTTTATTCCTCTTTTTTTAAATAAAGAAGAAATTCAGTAGCGTTTCAATTTCAACAATATTGTATTTAATAGTGATATATATATATATTTAATTTAATTCTTGTTTTCACCATGCATTATGTAAGCTCTTATTTCTCTGGAGTGGGTGGGGGGTGGTATTGAAATATTCGCAAGAAAAGGGAGCACCAGTTCAAAAAACGGTTTGGAACCTCTGTTCTAGACCTTAATTTGTTATGTAAATGAGTCGTTACTCAAATATTCTGTTCTGGTATGAAAGCTGGTACCCACTAGTCGTGGGCCACTTCTCAACCCTGTAAAGTTGCACTACTTTCCTTCAATAAACTTGTTTGTTAGCTGAAAGCTGACGGTGTGTTTATTTGAATCTTCGTGTCAAATTTGGTGGAGGCGCCGGGTATAATTGTGGTAACCTTGAGAATACACTCAGAAGTCTTCGTTTAACCTTCAAGCAGGCGCGTATGTGAGAGATACACTAGAGATGAATTTCGTTTTAAACCTTCAGATCGGGTGGCACTTTGAACGCATGTCCTGTGCTATTTGTCCCCCTCCCTTTGAACTACTTTCAGTTGTCGTCGTAAGTTTGTGGCGTTCATAGGTCTCTGTCGATCAAATATTTGTATTTTAGAGATACGCGCGACTGTTCATGTCAGTTTTTGTCACATCTGATTTTGTATGATTTTACAAATAAATCTGTGTTGTTTTAGATTGGCGACAGTTGGCAAATGCACTTACGAAGTAAAATATTGATAAAAAGCCCCCTCATCTCTAAAAAGTGAGCTAAAATGAAAGGTTCTAAAGAGAAAAATCGAACTAGGTATTGAAGAAATGAAAGATGCGACGTCAGGGAAAAAACACTGCCAAAAATTAAAGTGGACTAGAATCACAAGGTTCATTTGTGAGATTTGACAGAAATTTATATGTTTGGAGCACACTAAACACATTTGCTCAAATGGCAACCCTGCAATGAAAAAACAATGAAACTATTTTCTTCCTTTTCATATCTAGCTTTCATTTACTTTTTCCTTTTTATACATAAATTCTGTATTTTCGCACTTGTATATTTTATATGCAAAGTGTTTTGTCAAAATATCGACCATTTCCTTTATATGATTTTTAAATCAATTCAGTTAACCTGCGGTCTTTTATATTGTTATTGTCATCTATGCTTACATTGTTTCTGCTGCTTTTTAAGTAAATTTTTTTTAAGTGATTGTAGTTATTAATCCTAAGCCATTTATAATACAATTTGAATAGTGACGCTTTTGAAAATGTACATTTTACTATAACGTATGTGGGAAATACGCACGACCTTTCAAGTTGGTATGACTGCTGAAGGTTAAGAGAATTACCCCCGGAATTTGGCCTCTATGTTCCAGAAAGAAGGAAGCAACAAATAACGGCAGAAGATACAAAGCCGGTCGTAGTAACTCCTACCCACCAGCTACTAAGGAGCCCGTCAACCTTCTGTGGAGAGCCGTCGGAAATGGCTTACAAAATACAATCGAGTGTCCAAGAAAAATAGATGGGATGAAATGATATGCCTTGCAATTGTCCATTTTTTTCTCGATAGTACAGCCAAGCGGTGGTTCATAAATAATGAAGATGCCTTGGACGCGTTCAGGAGGGGTTTAAATGAGTTTTTTGGCGATCGTCAGAAGTACACCAAGAAGGCCGATGAGCAACTAAAATAAAGAGATAGTGTTAATTAGAATATTAATATTCTAATTAACACTTTGTAATTTTTTGGAGGCCGATGCAACTTCAACGTTTACGATCGACTTCTTGGTAGGATGTCCACGGATTGGACAACTGGAATTTCAGCCATTTAGTGCTTAGTGACGTATTTCTACAGTCGTGAGCGTCAATTTATGTATAAAATTAATGAATACTTAATTACTTTACCATATAAGCAATCATAAAGTATTCATTAATTTTCACAGAGTAATCTTAATTAGATTTTGCGAAATAATTCAATTTCTTTTTAAAACCCTCTAAATAGTTCTTCTTCTTATTTTTTCTCTTCTTTTCAATTTCAGAATTTTTCAATGTTGTAAAAGTCTCGTGTACAAGAATATATGCACTGAAGTGACAAAAGTCATGGGATAGCAATATGCAAATATACAGATGGCAGTAGTATCGCAGCGAAAAAGTATAAATGCGCAGTTCGTTTTTCAGAGCTTTCATTTGTGTTCAAGTTATTCATGTGAACAGGTTTTTCGTGATTTATGGCGGCACGACGAGAATTAACAGACTTTGAACGTGGAATGTTAGTTGGAGCTAGACGCATGGGTCATTCCATTGCGGATATCGTTAGTGAATTCAACATTCCGAGATCCACAGTATCAAGAGTGTGCAGAGAGTATGAAATTTCAGGCATCACATCCCATCATGGACAGCGCAGTGGGCGACCACCTGCACTTAACGACCGAGACCGCCGACGTCTGTGTAGAATGGTCAATGTTAATAGACACGCAACACTTCGTCAAATAACTGTAGGAATCAATGTGGGACGTACGAAGGACGTGTCCGATAGGACTGTGCGGCGAAATTTGTCTTCCTTGGGCTAGGACAGCAGAAGACCGACTCGAGTGCCTTTACTGACAGCACGACATTGCCTGCAGTGACTCTCCTGGGCTCGTGAGCATATCGACTGGTTCCTAGACCAGTGGAAAACCGTGGCGTGGTCAGATGAGTCCCGATTTCAGTTGTTACGAGCTGATGGTAGAGTTCGAGTGTGCCGCAGACCCCACGAAGCCATGGACCCAAACTGTCAGCAAGGCACTGTTCAAGCTGGTGGTGGCTGCATAATGGTGTGGACTGTTTTTACATGGCATGGACTCGGTCCTCTGGTGCAACTGAACCGATCATATACTGGAAATGGTTATTTTCAGCTGCTTGCAGATCACTTGCAGCCATTCATGGACTTCACGCACCCACACAACGATGGGATTTTTATGGATGACAATGCGCCATGTCACCAGGCCAGAACTGTTCGCAATTGGTTTGAAGAACATTCCGGACAATTCCAGCGCATGATAAGGCCACCTAGATCGCCCGATATGAATCCCATCGAGCATTTATGGGTCATCATCGAAAGGTCCGTTCGTGCCCAAACTCCTGCACCATCCACACTTTCACAATTATGGACGTCTATACAGACAGCATGGCTCAATTTTCCTGCAGAGGACTTCCAACGACTTGTTGACTCCATGACACGTCGAGTTGTTGCACATCGCCAGGCAAAAGGAGGACCGACACGATATTAACAGTCATTCCTTGACTTTTGTCACTTCAGTGTATATATATTGGGTGTTCCGAAAAAACGTGGACAAAATGACATGGCAGATCAGTCATACAACATGGATAACACAACTCATAGGAACATGGGGTAGCAAACTCCTGTAGAGGGAGCGAAAAGTACGAGAGGACGTTGAGGCGTAGACACGAGCCGAGCAAACGGAGATTGAATTCATTCGAGTCGTGGATGCGTTGGGCTTAATATGGCTAGTTACACGCACCATTAAGTTTACGGCACGTCCAACTGCAATGGACGAGAAGCCTTGCGAATGTATCGTCAAAAATATCCTAGTAGAAAGATGCCTCTCATTCTTTGCCACTATTCACGGAAGATTGAGTGAAACCGGCGCGTTAGACGTGCACAAGCCAGATTCAGGTCGCCAGCGAATATCTCGGACAGTTGATGCTGAAGAATGAGTTGTCCAAGCACTTCAGCGCAATCCTTCAACGAGTTGCATCCCGAGGGATCCATATTCCCCAAACTATCGTCTGGCGCATTGTACACGACGAAGGACTTTACCAATATTATTTACAACGCGTCCAGACACTTCAACCGGTAGACTACAGCAGTCATATGGATTTTGCGCTGTGGTATTACAAATATATATATATATATTTCTAGTAATAATTTTCGGTATGATTTTTTCCCCTTCCCGAGGTCACAGAAAAAAGAAAAAAATTCCCAACACGCCTATTCACCACGTGAGTTGAGCAAATCAAAACTTGGCTCTCGTCGTGACCGGAAGGTAAGAATGCTTTCGTTTTTGGGAGATGGGGATTTTCCCGTGTTGACACTTCTTCACTTCAGAAGACCGGAAATGTATTTCACAGGAAGGAAGACTGAAGTTTCAAGCTAATTAAAAAGATGGCAGACTGCGGACGAAATGGTTTTTCTTCCAATACCGGTTAGAGATAAATGGCCAATCGTGAATCGAATTGACAACGGGATTACAATATTGTACTGTTGTATTTTTCAGTTCTCTTTCTCACAGACGTATTGGCATGATATATATTTCTTTCTTTTAAATTGAAAGAATTCCGATTTCTTTTAAACTTGACCAACTTCTTCACCTCTCAAAGAAGAGGTATTTTTTTCTCATTTAGAAATGTGTTAGATAGCCACGAAGTGGTGGCCTCCATTTATTCACGAAATCAAAATATTTATATTTTTTTCCAATACTGGCTTGAGATAAATGGCAAATCGTGGATCGAACTGTAATTGGGATTTTAATATTGTTCTTTTAGAACTGAGAACATTTTATCATTTTTTTTTCTTTTTCTCATTTAGAAATGTGATAAATTACAACAAAAATGGTTGTCTCCATTTATTCACGAACTCAAAAATTTTAGTCCATCTGTAATTCGTAATATCTCATCATCTGTTCCATGCCTACGACGTATACATGGTTTACTTACTTTAAATAACCCACATTTTTAAGTTCAGTTTAGTTTAGTTATATTAACGTCCCATTTTAAAGCAACACGAGGCCTATTTTGGGACAGACCTCGTTATTTTGAACCATTCATCCCTGAACTGGCACCCCCCACTCCACACCACGCCACACCAGCTGGAGGACGTTTGGCCTGACAGATTTAAAGGGCAAGAGACCCCCTCACACGACGGTTGTTCGGTGGAATCGAGTCTCGAACCAGAAACCTTTGGGTTCCGAAGTCGAGACCTTACCACCCTCAGCTCTTAAGCTTCAGAGGATTCTTTTCTTACCATTTTGTAATCATCGTACATTTCTACCCCAGTTGCAACTAGATTAATTTCTGTTCTGTTAGTAAAACTTACAAATGATACCACTTGTCCTAATTTGGACCTTGAGACCCCCAAACCCATATTGTACCAGTACCAATAGAAGGTCATCCAGATTTCAGATTTAAAAAACTTATTTTTGATAAGACGAAGTAGATATACTTTTCAAAACAATTGGCTTTATTTGTTGATGACCACTTTTGAAAAGATACAGCACACTCACTTTGCGTGTTTGAAAGCAAATGTTTGTATTTTTTAACCTTCCAGGGGTCGCGGCCATCATTCCAACAGGAAAGGTCGCGCATACTTCCCATACACGCTGTAGTAAATTGTAAATTTTCAAAAGCCTAACTATTAAAACGATATTGTAAATAGCTTAGGATTAATAACTACCATCACTTTAAGCATTTTTTACTTAAAAAGAAGCAGAAACAATATAAACGTGTAAACAATATAAAATGATCACAGGTTAACTGAATTGATTTAAAAATCATAAAATGAAATTGAAAACATTTTGACAGAACAATTTGCTTATAAAATATAGAAGTGAAAAAATACAGAATTTGTGTATAAAAAGGAAAAGGTAATTGAAAATTAGATATGAAAAGGAAGAAAATGGTTTCATTGTTATTTCATTGCAGGGTTGCGATTTGAGGAAATGTGTTTAGTGTGCTCCAAACATATAAATTTCTGCAAATCTCACAAATGAACCTTGTGATTCTAGTCCACTTTAATTTTTGGCAGTGTTTTTTCCCTGACGTCGCATCTTCCATTTCTTCAATACCTAGTTTGATTTTTCTCTTTAGAACCTTTCATTTTAGCTCACTTTTTAGAGATGTGGGTGCTTTTCTTCAAAATTTTCCTTCGTAAGTGCATTTGCCAACTGTCGCCAGTCTAAAACAATACAGATTTATTTGTAAAATCATACAAAATCAGATGTGACATGAACGATCGTGCGTATCTCTCAAATAGAAATATCTAATCGGAAGAGACTTATCAATAGCCAGAAACTTACGACGACAACTGAAAGTAGGGTAAAGGGAGGGAGACAAATAGCCAAGGACAGGCCTTCCCAGTGCACCACATCTAAAGTTATAAAACGAAATTCATCTCTAGTGTATCTCTCACATACTCACGCCCGCTGGAAGGTTAAAAATATCAGTTAGAAAAAAAAACTTCCAATTTAATCAGTCGAAAATGTTTATGTTTTGATTCTGTTTAAATATTAATGCTGATTCTAAAAAATCCATTTAGTATCCTTCATATGTTTTTCAGAATGCAATATACTATATTCAATGGTTGTGGAAATTATTATTGCTTCAAGCTTGTCGATTCAAAAATCCTATATAAATCAACCATTGCAAGCAATATGAATCGTAAAAATATTTTAATATACCATGAGTAGAAAAAAAATGTCTTTTAAAGTGATAAACAACACATTTCTCAAAGACAGAGAAAAAATCATTGGAAAAAAATCTAAACACTGGATACGGTTTGTTCAAAAGAATGAAAATTCAGTAGAGTCTTGACGTATATTTAAGGTATCCAACTACGTTCGTAGGAAAACTTTTGAAAAATTGGATTTTTTAAAAACTATTTGCAACTATGGTTTTCAGATGTATTGTGCATTATAATGCAAAATACTATGAATTCAACAAAATTATTTGAAAATATAATGCATTTTGTAAAATAGGAAAATTTTTAGTAAATTTCAAAGAAATTCAAACAAAACTGTTAACACACTACATAAAATTGTACTGCAGCCATCCTATTTTTCTTTATACACAAGTTATGGAATATAATGATGAATGAAATGAACCAAAATCTAAGAAAATTCTGGAGACGCAAAGAAGTGATGGATAAAAATATGCGTATATATGAATTTCTTTTCCATAAATTCTGAACTTAATTCTTCTAAAAACACCTATAAATGAAAAAGTATTTCGCCAACCATAAAACTCTTGGTTCATTTCATTGCCCCTATGATTTAAAACTGACGCTGAAATTTACACCCAAATATTTCTGTTACTTTTTGAGATATCAGGTTAACGGTGGAAAATTTTT
>JAPMOQ010013324.1:23143-64033 GCA_026543055.1 Argiope trifasciata
CATACAATATGGCATTGATCAATAATCGATATATTGTTTAATATTGTTGAATATTGTTTAATATCATATAATATCACACAATAAAGTATAACATAGTACAACAGATTGTGCTGCCTGAATAGTAAGAAACAAATATTGTGCAATATTGTTTGACTTTGATCAATATTCGAAATATTGCTCAATATCTTATAATATCTAACAATATTGTACAATATAATGCAACAGACTGTTTAATGTCGCATAATATTGCGCTGCGAGTGGAAGTGAAAAGTAGAAACTCACCTGAGGTCTGTGGACTTGAGGCTGTCTTTCCGCTTCATGCTGGTGAGCTTGCGGTTGATTCTCTCCAGCTCGTCGATCCTCGTCTCCAGGTTGTCCGTCACCTTGCACAGCTCCTTCACCGCACCCACGTTCTCCATGAAGATGCGCTCCTGAACAGGCAGGGAACACATCGACTCTTAATAATAGGATCGAAGACAGTGAACGGGTTAACAATTTCACTACGAGATCAAATCATAAGTTGCGTTCTTTTCCTGGACCAAATCATCTACGTTATTGCCTCCTCTACTGCAGTTGAAAGATAGCAAAGAAGGGGTCATCTCGTTAGATGGATGGTCCTGACATCAGGCGAGGGAAGTGGCAGTGAACGGGTTAAAACTTGCATGTAATCAAATCGATTGAATCGAAATTCAAAACACATGAATATTTTTACCAAAATAAATAAAAATTGCTGGAAGCGAAAAGACAGACCCTTGGATCCAGCTGTGCTGAAGATATAAAGACTGCTAATCCAAAGAATAGCGATAAAGAAAATCATTAAAATACAATTCAGAATTTCTGTTGAATTAATTGCTCAAGAAGCTTTGAATAATCCAAGGAAAACAGTTAAGTAATTCAGCACCAGAGATCAGAATATCTCAAATCACACTGCTTCATGCCCCTGCAACTGTAACCCTCTGTTTATTTCAACAGTGTCATGAGCATGAAGTGGGAGAGGCATGGAAAGAAGCTCCTGTTCTGTCATCCCCGTGAGTGTTGTTCGACTTCTGAACAATTATTGAGTGAAATAGGGATTTCAATATTGGATGAAGCAAAGCCGAAGCAAAGGAGCTTTTCAATGTCCAGATGTGGAAAATCTATTTGGCTTATGAAGCTAAATATCCCGCAGGAACCGAAAACTTGGGCCGATTGACAGAAAGAGACTTGCAGATTGTTTGTGATCTGATATATAGCAATAAAGATATCTACGAAAGAACTAGAAACGAGAACAAAAATAAAAAGAGAGCAATACACACAGATAAATACAAATAAAGGTTATGTACAAAAAATAATAATATATATATATATATATATACATCTAATAGTAGGAATCGAAAAAGGGAACTGACCTTGTTGACCACGAGCAGCTTCTCGATGACGTGTCCGTCAGTCAGCCGGACGTCCCCCGCCTCCCGCACCGCCTCCGGGAGGACGCGCTGCACCTCCTGGGCGAGCACCCCCGTCTCCCCCGCCTGCCCGAGCCCCGCCTCCTCTCCGAACTCCGGGAGGTAGCGGTAGCGCACGATGCGCAGGTTGGACACGTTCCGCAGCTGCTGACGCGTGTCCAGCTGAAAGAGTGGATCATGAAAATGATAAAGTTTAATAAAAGCGAGCCCCTAATATAAATAATTATGGATTATTTATATTGTATTATTGTATTTATATTGTTTAATTTTTTATTAATGATTATTTGTATTGTATATTGCATTTATATTGTTGAATTTATAATTATTGATTATTTATATTATTATAATTATAATTATTGATCAGATATATTGTATTATTTTATTTATATTTCTGTATTTAAAATTATTAATTATTTATATTGTATTGCTGTATTTATATTGTAGTATTTATAATTATTGATTATATATATTGTATTATTGATTATTTATATTGTTATATTTATAATTATTGATTATCTATATTGTATTATTGTATTTATATTGTCGTATTTATAACGATTGATTATTTATATTGTATTACTGTATTTATATTGCTGTTTTTAAAATTATTAATTATTCATATTGCATCATTGATTATTTATATTATTATTGTATTGATTATGGGTGGTGGTGGTGGTTCTAATGCCACTTTGTCATACCTAGCACGAATGAGCGGAGCTCTTTCGAATGAAGGCAGAGGTGTGCGCCCTTCGTTGTTAACGAGCACCGTCAAGGTGAAAGTACGACTTTGCTCGAACACACACCATACAATCCTTGTTAGGGGGCGGTATAACTCATTCATCCGGCCGCAAGTCAGAATTTAGATCCAAATCAGAGACCCTGATTCAGTACCCCCAGAGGTATAATTTTTTATGGGAACTTGGAGGACTTTGCAGACTGACGCTCTACCAACCAGACTACCGCTGCCTTTGTATGGATTATTTATATCAATACATAAACTATAATATGTGGTTATATTAGATTTTATATATTGATTATCTGTATTAAATTTCTTGAAGATTTAAATAAGTCAGCTTTAAACTACCAACAAGTTTATTGAAAGAAAGTAGCGCAACGTTACAAGGACGAAAACTTGCCCACGGTTAGTGAGTGACAGCTTTCATACAAGAACAGAATATTCGAGAAACAACGCATTCACATAACAAAGAAAGGTCTAGAATGTTAGAGAACATAAGGAAACGATAACTAAGGAAACCACACTTTGGATACAGCAGCTATGGCTGGCATCGAACCCTGAAACTCCGGGTTTGGATCGCTTGCTTTGATCATTCGGCCACTGAGCGCGTTGCAAACTTTCTTTATGCGGCAATAATTTTTGTCACTAAAAATTGATTTTTCCCCTGTTACATTATTTAAATGAGGAAAAAAGCCCACCAATCTATATAAATTCCGAAAGTATTTTTTTTAAATACATTAAATTTAAATTTTAGATGCACATAATTGTATTAAAATATGAAAAGATAAATTTTTTTAAAAGTAAACGTTAAAAGAGCATCAATTGCATTGTCTGTTCTAAGAGAAGACACAATACATTTTAGAAATGAATGAAAGTAAAAATTGAAATATAGTGTGAAAACGCCATGTGCTACAAAACTCCAGCTAATTTACTATTTTATCGAAACTGTTAAGTGGAAGATTTCCACAACTTTTCTAGTTCTTGTTTATCCACGGATGATGTATTAAGAAATAAAGATTATTAAAGTAAAATATCAGCAGCTGAACTATACAATGAGTTTTGAGGTTTCATAAAAAGGAAAATCTCAACAGTAGTTGATATTTGATGGCTGATTTGCGGTTTCATAGAAAAATATCAAGAGCTGAGCTATATAAAGCGTTTTGATGTTTCTTAAGTCTGACTGTCAATGAGATTAAACATAACCCGCCGGCATTCTCCTTGGGTTCCTATCTTTCATTACTCTTATTACTTATAACGTGTGATGTTTTCATTCTCCTGAAATAGTTTCACTGAAAAGTTTACACAGAGAAACCAGCACGGAAACACGAAATGGACTCACCTCGTGTATGTCGTACTTGGCCCTCAGATCCGAAGGCTGCAGGATGTGTCCGGTCACTTTGATGTTGCCGTGCACCACCAGCGCCTCCTCCGGCCTGTCAGTGTTGATGCCCACACGACCCTGCAAGCGACGCAATCGTCATTAATTACAATCCATTCCTTTCACAGCTGAGATGAAAGCTCGGCGTGAAACTTTTTCAGAAAAGCTTCGGTGAATCACTGGATAACCGGAAGAGGGGGAACTATGACCATTTAAAAGAAGAGTTTTCCGATAGTAGGGACACATGGGAACTATGACTATTTCAAAAGAGTTTTCAGATAAAAGGAAGAGGGGCACATGGGAATATGACCATGCCAATTTCCAGAAGAAGGACTCATGGGGACTATGACCATTTAAAAGAAGAGCTTCCCGATAGTAAGAAGACGGACACCTGGGACAATGACCATTTAATAATAACGGCAAAATTCACTCATTTTCGCAAGGATAAATAAAAAGTTAATTTTAAATCTCAATTGTTGTTTTAACAATAGCATTCAGCATTCCCGTTCTGTGGTTCCGCATTGACTGATGTAAATACTTGTTTTTATATGTCTAAATTGTTCCGAAATCTATGTAGTAGACAAGAACATTCGGCTTCGTACACTAACCCGTACTAATGCGTGACCCACACTCAATTATCGATCATCAGAAAACGTATTAGTGCATGTCCCGCATACAATGAGTTGACATTAAAAATATCTGTAAATTTTTTTGGGCCATGGTACTAATATTAAAGAAAAAACGGTAATGCAGATAAGTAATAGTATTTACACATAGTACCTGTTAAGTACCTAAGGTAAGATGAGCAATTTTAGTTAAAAAGAAGAGCGAAATATTAAGATTAGTTTAGTTTAGTTATATTAACGTCCCGTTTTAAAGCAACACGAGGGCTATTTTGGGACGGACCTCGTCATTTTGAACCACGGTCAGATGACGAGGACGACACCTGAACTGGCGCCCCCCTCTCCACACCACGCCACACCAACGGGAGGACATTTGGCCAGACAGATTTAACGTGCAACAGACCCCCTCACACGACGGTTCTTCGGTGGAATCGAGTCTCGAACCTGAAACCCTCCGGTTCCGAAGCCGAGACTTTACCACCGGGCCACCGCGGCCCGCGCGAAATATTAAGAAATATTTGTAAGATGAGATACTTACGTTGTGAAATATGGAATCTAGGGTATGGCCTTTTTGCCACGAGAGCTCCATATCGTTTTCGAATTGACCAGGATTCGATGCCTGAAAGAGATAAAAAAGGTTTTTTTAAATGATACTGCAGTTCTTAAAAATCGCCTCTAAAAACGCTAACGATGGTGGATGGAACAAATAACCACCGAAGGTACCATCCTTTGCATTCGAATTAATCGCTTAGCAAAAAAAAAAAAACTATACATTAGTATAGAATTTGCTCGAATGAATTCGAAATGACATGGTTCTCACGTTGACTGCCGATTACGAGAAAACTCATAGTATTGCGCTCTTTTCTAGGACCAAAACATCCATGTCATTAGATGACACATTCTTTACTACAGTTCCGAGACAGCAAAGAAGGGGTCGTCTCATGAGATAGAGGGTCCCGACGTCAGGCGAGGATAGTGGCAGGGAACGTGTTCATCTATGGGCATTTGGGGTATTGAGGTGATTTTAAGTGAACATAGCATTTATACTGTCAAGAAGTTACAAATATGGAATTAAAAATGAAGTAATTTGACGCTTGAACTCAGAATGCGTTCGAACTTGTTAACAGAATAAACACACAGCACCGTTTCATGCCCCTGCAACCCTAACCCTCTGGTTATTTCAACTGTGTCGTAAGCATGCTCTACCCATCCCGGTGAATATGGTTTGATTTTTGACATTTATTAATTGGAATAGGGGTTGGGATTTTGATACTGGATAAAGCAAAGCCGAAGGAAATGAGCCTTTTGAAGTTCAGATTTGGAAATGGATTTGACTTATTAATCTTCCAGCGGGCGCGGCCGTCATACAAACATGAAAGATCGCGCGTATTTCCCACATACGCAATAGTAAAATGTACATTTTCAAAGGCGTAAATATTAAAATTATATTGTAAATAGCTTAGGATTAATAACTACAATCACTTTAAACATTTTTACTTAAAAAGAGGCAGACACAATATAAACAAAGATTGAAATCGCAATATAAAAGGACCACAGGTTAATTGAATTGATTTAAATATAATATAAAGGAAATAGTCAATATTTTGACAGAACAAGTTGCATATAAAATATGGAAGTTCAAAAATACAGAATTTATGTATAAAAAGGGAAAAGTAAATGAAAGCTAGATATGAAAAGGAAGAAAATATTTTCATGGTTATTTCATGCCAGCGTTGCCCTTTGAGCAAATGTGTTTAGTGTGCTTCAAACATATACATTTCGGTCAAATATCACAAATGAAAATGATTCTAGTTCGTTTTTCTTTTTGGCAGGAATTTTCCCTTGACGTCGCATCCTCCACTTCTTCAATACCCAGTTCGGCTTTTCTCTTTAGCACCTTTCATTTCACCTCACTTTTTCGAGATGTGGGTTTTTTTTTATCAACATTTTTCTTCGTAAGTGCATTTGCCAGCTGTCGCCAATCTAAATCAACACAGATTTACTTGTAAAATCTTACAAAATCAGATGTGAGAAAAACTGACATGAACAGTCGCGCGTATCTCTAAAATACAAATATCTGATCGACAGAGACCTATGAACGCCACAAACTTACGACGACAACTGAAAGTAGATCAAAGGGAGGGGGACAAATAGCCCAGGACATGCGTTCAAAGTGCCACCCGATCTGAAGGTTTAAAACGAAATTCATCTCTAGTGTATCTCTCACATACGCGGGCTCGCTGGAAGGTTAAGTTAACTCTTCTGCAGTGTCACGAACTTCTGGAAACAGGAACTGAAAACTTGTGCTGGTTTACAGGAAGAGACTAATAGTTTGTTTGTGATGACAAGATTCTGAAAAAATACAAATAAAAATCTTGTCACGTAGAGAGAGCTCACAAAGACACAGGAAGTAGAGTGAAATCCATTTATTAACACAACTCTGAACTCAGAACCCTGTGATTGAGAGATCTTCGGCTTTTATACAAGTAGGGAAAGTTCCAGAATACCTTTCTGGAGACAGTCCGGAGCACTCATCTGGTCAATGAAAGAAAGGTCCAGAATCTTCTGGAACACGAAATGAAGGAAAAACAAATTTCAAGTCTATAGAGATTCGAACAAACGATCTCCTGAATATGAGTTCAGCGGTATAACCACTAGCTATGTAGACTCGGCAATGTTTCGTTTCAATACGACAGTATTTAAAAAAAAATTAGAAACGAGGACAGAAATAAAAAAAAGAGAGCAACACACATACAAAGACACAAATACTCCATGTACAAACACAAAAATAAGGGAAAACAAATCTATGCATGCAGAGTAACTTTACTAAACTCTTACTGAGCTTTTTACTGAACTCTTTACTAAACTTTTTATTGAACTCTTTACTAAACTTTTTACTGAACTCTTTACTAAACTTTTTATTGAAATTTTTACTGAACTCTTTACCGAACTCTTACTGAGCTCTTTACTGAACTCTTTACTAAACTTTTTACTGAACTCTTTATTGAACCCTTTATCGAACTCTTACTGAGCTCTTTACTGAATTCTTTACAAAACTTTTTATTGAAATCTTTACTGAGCTCTTTATGGAACTTTTTACTGACCTTTACTGCATTTTTTATTGAACTCTTTACTGAATTCTTCACTAAACTCTTACCGAGCTCTTTACTGCACTCTTTACTAAACTTTTTATCGAAATCTTTACTGAACTTTACCGAATTTTTTATTGAACTCTTTACTGAATTCTTTACTAAATTCTTTACTGAACACAAACACACAAATACCAATACTAATATGTACAGACACAAAATTAAGAGAAAATGAATCTAGGTACGCATAATGCTACTCTTGGGGCAAAATCTAGAGCACTCACCCTGACTATGATCTTTTCGGAGGAGTGGGCGATGACGGTGACGGGTGCCTCGCCAGTCACGTGGGCGCAGAGACTGACCACCAGGAAGAAGAAGCGCTGGTCGGGGTTGGGTTTGCCCTTCTTCCTCATGTTGTTGGAGGTGGTCTCGCTGAAGTGGAGTCGGCCGACCGTCGTCTTGGTCACCTGGTCGCGGACCATTTCCAACCTGACCAAAAGATGAATTACCAAAAAATCTTGAATTAATTGATTTTAAAACACTTATCTTTGCTACGCAAGTGCTGAGCGATTATAATTATACGCCTAAAACAGATATCTGGATACTAGTTGCTACATACCAGAGAAATAATTAGAAGAAAGAAACAAACTTTCTATTAAAGGTTACAATCGAATCGAAGCATTTCATAAAATTTGAAACTTTTGATTTTCTCGCTAAATAAATTGAAATAATTGGAAGAAAGAAACCAACTTTCTACTAATAAAAGAATTTAAAATTGAGAGATTGAGCACTATTCGAGAAAATTACTTACGGCACAGGGTGGAAAGGCCTTTTGCTCCTGTCAGATTGAGATTGTTCCACTTTTATTGTCTGCGTGGGGGATTCCATCTGAAGAAAGAAACATCGAAGTGGCTTTACAAAACATATATCATATGCGATTCGATAGAGTATGTCTAAATGAACACATAGATTCTTTAACATTGTTTTCCCATCATTCAGAAATTCAAGAATGCATGGTCTCAGCTCTTTAAAAATTATGGCTGGAATATTCGTCAAAAAGAAACATGATTCTGTCTTTTAACTCTTTATTTACCGAAATAGGTTGCCATCCATTTTTCCTTTTTGCACCAGCAGCTTAGTGTCCTTCGAAGAATAATCCCAGGGAACCCGAGAAAAAAATTGTAACTAAGAGAAATATCTTAATTAATTTAATTATTAATTATTTTTTAATTCCCTATTTTTATATTATATGAGCCTCGTATTATGTGGGTTACCTTCTCCGTGTTCTTTAGAATACCATCAGCAAATATAGTCATTTATTAAAGATATAAGCTAATTTTAAATAGTACTTTCAAGTACCGTCAGTAAATGAAGGGTTCAGGTATCTGAACATGTTGAAAAGGTCGATTTTCGCAAAAGTGACATCTTCCAAAAATTATTTTCTAGATAGACCCGTCTTTGAGCATTCCAAAACAGGTTTGCATTTGTCTCTACGTTCATTAGAAGTCAAGATATTAATAGTTTCGTAATGATCGGCAAACCGGAAGTGGATATTTAATTAACCGTAAGTACCGATTTAAAGACCAAAAACCTTGTTAAAAATGTGTACGAACACAAGTTTAGTTTTAAATACGGAAAATGTTTGGCTCAGAGAAACACAAAATGCCAATGAGAGTTTCAACGTTGTTTTGTGGAAATGTGTACCTAAACATTTCTTTGTTGAGCTGTGAATCCCAGATGAGGGCTATTTATGTCTGTCATACATTTTAAAGAAGGCTTTATAAGATTACTGAATATCAGTTGTTGGAGTGCATCCTGGTGCAAATTAAGTTAGAGCATTTGTTGAACTTGACAAAAGCAGAATAAAAGAATCTAAGCTGCATTCACTGCCAAATGAAGAAATTGCCAGAAAAAAAAATTTACTGAATAAAAAATGAAAATTATGAAGAAATTAGCAGCAAGAAGGTTTGGCAGATAATATATGTCCAAAAAAGGAAGAGTCACTTTCGACTTCATTCCTAATCCGGAAATTAAAATGAGAAGATACCATCCACTTATTATCCAAATCATATCTGGACATGGAAGATTTCCTGCTTATTTCCAAAAATTTGGAAGAAAATAAATGCATTTGTGGAGAAATGGGTACGGTTGACCACTATTCAATGGAATGCATGAAGATCTCAGAATGAAGAAAGGACCTGAAGATTGTCAATAAGGGTTCAAGTACAGTACTGATGGAACTAGGTCATCTCAAAACCCTGAAGGAGAGGATGTCGAAGATGGACAGTTTCATTCCAACCGTTTGAGAGTGTGCAGATGGGGAGAAAGACAGCTATTCACCAGCCAGAAAGGAATATCAGTTTGACGGATCGGTCCATGTAAAGCCGGGGTCCCACGACGCGCAGTTTCACCGATTTTGTCATAAATCAGACCTCCCACCCATTGGAGGACCACACTCCCCCATAGCCAGGAGGATGCGTTTCCCCTTTCGCCCCCTCTTGGTCTCTTTGATGACCCGTCTACTTACCGACACTTTGTCGGTAAGTCGACGGGTCATCAAAGGGACCAGAAAACAGCAAGAGCTGTCAGCGGGTGGCACGTGGCTCGTCTGCAGACGGGGTATAGGCCGTGGGACCCCAGCTTAAGGCCGGACAACACTTATTCAGCATTTGACCCCAACACATCCTGTCGATACTGCTACGTTCAGTGGTGGCCGGCTGTACGCAAGAGGTAGGAGAGAGAGGGTGTCTCACTCACCTTGACTCCGTGGAAGTTGAGCGAGAACTTCTCGACGGGGCGGGTGCCTTCGGGGGTCCTGACGTAGTGGGCGTCGGCCACCGGCTGCACGTGCACCGTCACCTGGAAGTGGTTCTTCTTCTGGCACACGAAGGACTCGTCTGCGTTGCTGTAGTTGAAGCCTTTGTCTGCGTCCACACGGAAGTTGGGGGAGGCTCTGCGGAAAGGGGGAAAGAGGTTCAGTTATAGCTTAGTTATATCGACGTCCCGTTGGAGGGTTGTTTGGGTACAAACTTGCACATTGGAGTGAGTTACTAGAAGGCCTGGAGACTACGTACAGTGTCCTAGATTATACATTGCCTTAAGAGCTCCTATCAAATCTAACTTAGAATTTTGGTAGGGGAAGGAAAATTATTGGAATATTCATTGGCTAAAGGGTGCCTTATAACCACTAGACTGTCAGATTACGCATATATATATATATATATATATATATATATATATATATATATATATAATTAGTAATAGATATCAAGTGTTAAAATTAAAATAATGGAATCTAGACTCATCCATATTTTAATTGTAGCTGCATTTTCGCTGACTAAATACAATGATACTTTTGAGGTTTTTAGTGTGATTCCGAAATAATTTGTTTTTTAGTTTCGATTCCGATACTTAATTTTGTTTCCTAAATTTTTAAAATTTTGGTTTGTTTTAAAAATAGATTTTAATTTCATTTTTCTTATACATTTGATTGTTTTTTTTAAATCTTAATTCCAAAATAATTTTATAAGACATTAAATTGGTTTTAATTTCTTAAATCTTATACATTAAATTATCAAACAATTATTATCTTTATCAAACAATCAAAATTATAATTTAGAAAGCAATGAGAAAACGAAGTGTTACATTTCTTTCATGTCCCTGTCCAGAAGTTGCGCCCACGTGTTAGGCTGGAAGGGCTGAAATCGGATGCACTGGAAATTGGAATCCACGAACAGTGCGTTGGCTTCCGCGGCGCTCAGCTCGAAGTTGTAATCATCTTCACTAGATGGCAGCACGGTAGTTGGGTCTGGTGATTGGATGCCTGTGAAAATCAATGGTTCATTTGATTCTGAAAGATTCACAGTAAAAATAGATATATAAATCTAATACCAGAAATAAAAAAAGGAATAGAAATAGTAATATTTTGAAAATAAAAAAATAGTTTTTTTTAAAACTGCAAATAACAGAGAAATCAAAGGAAGAATTTTCGCATTAAATACATGATTCAAACATCATATAATTTCTTTTTCAATTTTTATAAAATTTGCATTTTAATCCATTGAGTGTAATTATTTATTCTTTTTTTTAAATTCATTTGGATTCATTGCACTTATATTCTTGAGCAAAACCGTTACTTTCAAAAGTAGAACCTGTTATTATAAGACAGGATCAAATTGTTATTATTTGTAATCTGTTAAGGCAATTAATATCGAATGTCGTTTTCTTGCTTCAAGATGTTCTCTGATCCTTTGGCTTTCGAACGATACCAAGCATTCTGGATATTTCTCGATTTATAAGAATTTTTCTGGAGGCACTCTCAGTAAAAACTCTGTTTTCCTATTTTTTAAAAACTCATTTTTATGACGGATGATATTTTTCAAGCCATGTTGCTTCATCGAAGCAATCATAACTCGACTAAAAATTAATCACTATTATTTATGCATCAAAATACTGTGTGAAGCAGTGGATGTTTGTATTTCAATCAAAGTTATATTTATAGAAATACATTTTTAATAGCCATTTAAATATTAAAGTGACAGAAAAATAGAGAATTTAAGATGCGGTGTTTCAAAGAATATGGAAGTTAACTCATTAAGTAGGAATTAACTAATTAATGATTAGTGTAATATAGTTTTTCTCTCTGAAATGGGGTTAAACTGATATTAATGACCTACAGTGAAAAAACTGGGATTTCAAAGTAAAAAAAAATCTTCTAATGTGTGCAAACACCTTAAATAATTTTTCCACCTAGATCCAAAGGCTGTCTTACTGGTACGAGAAAAACCCTGAACACGGTTGCCCTCAGTAGACGACTCTAAGTGAGGAGGGAAGCAGGCATTAACGCAGACCACGACATTTGGCTCACTGAGCGCGCGTCATTTGGCGAGAAATTCTTTTCGCTCGTTTTAATGGATATATCCGGTTCCTAACCGGTTCTTTTGGCGCCAAATGAAATACTTTCCTTCACCCCAAATGTAATAAAGCATCCCCTTTCCCAGCCAACTAATCCCTGCTCTTAAAGGCCTTATCACACGGCGAAATATCGTCCGCACTTTTCGTCAGCAATTTTCCATTTCTACCTTCAAGCAAATTTTTCGTCATCGACAGCTTTTTTTAACTAGCTTGAAAATGCCGACGGTAGAGATGAAAATATTGTAATTCAACCAACCATGTGAAACGTTGAAGTGACGTCACTTTCGTGGTCATTTGCTGGCGAAAAGGGCAGACGATATTTCGCCGTGTGGTAATAAGGCCTTTAGAGTTATTATGGTTTTTCTCATGACGGTCGGTCAGTACACAGATTTGACCTTACTTACTGGGCTCAATCTTGACCTGCACCCCACTTCCGCTCTGATGCGTCCTGGTGACCTTGGGTGATTCGGGCAGCTTCCTCTTCTTGCTGCTGGTGGTCGAGGAGACGGGGTTCGAGATGTTCTCGTAGAGGAACTCTTCGCTCCTAAAGGGGACGACAAGAACAACAAAAAAGCGTTAGGACACTCCCAATTTTGCATGGCAATAGAAGGGGGACTGTTAGGACGACAATGAATGTTATTTTAAGATTTTACTGACTGGTGCAGCCATCTAGTGGCTAAAATATCAATTACTGTTGTCCTAACAGGACCAAGGAAGGAAAATCACTCACCCTGCGTACAGGTGTCCGAGGCCGGAGGTGATCAGTTGCTGGGGGAGGGTTCCGGGGGGGACGAACGAGGGGATCTGCGAGAGGCCGGACAAGGAGGGTGGAGCCAAGACTGGCATCGATGCAGAATGCGTGGAATGGACTGGACTCACGGGCTGAAATGTTAGGAAGGAGTCGGTTTGAGCATCAGTTAATTTTCAGGGTTAGGGAAAGAGCTCTATTAACCCTTCCCTCTGGGGGTATCTTAATAAGACAGTAACAGCCACTGGACATTGGTGATTACTTTTGTCTTGCGGTTATGCTAGGAGGTTATGAACCCACACATCGTAAGTTCAACTCCCGGTCAATTCAATTCGCCACATTGGTGATCTCTGACTATGAGCACGTTCTTCGCTCGCCATAACGCTTGGAGCTATAAAACCGTTCTTCTCTTCGCAGATTTACTGGTGGGAGAGTATTGGGATGGTATGTTAATAAGCTAGTAGCTGCCACTAGACATTGGTGATCACTTATTTCTAGTGGCTATGAATCCAAACATCGACTCCCGGCCAATTCAATCCGTCATACCACTACTCTTGGTTACATCCGAACTTAATTGTTGCAGTATTTATTCAAAATTAAGTACTGGAAGAGTTAATTTTCATTAAAATATTAAGCAGAAGCTCTTAACTAGGATTTAATACTTTGATCGTTTAGCTTTTTTTTTTTTTTTGCTTGCTTAATTAAGACATCTTTCGACTCAAGTATGCTTTTCCACTGATTCAATTCAGGCTTTTTAAATTTTAAATTATATCTAATATTTTATTTAATTATAACATCTTTATATGATATAATTTCAGCTCGTAACTTTGATTTGGATTTGGATTTGAATTTCTGGCGCAAGATCCTGATATAGAATACGCTGCGCGAAACAGTGTAACATTTCTCCATTAAAATAAAATTAGTTTTGCATTGGAAAAAATGTAACTGATTGTGTTCAAACTAGTCAAATGTTAAAAAAGGGCGAAAGTTATTAAAACCAGACTAAACTTCATATAAAATTCCCACATCTTTAATGTATAAGAAAATGATTGGATGATGCGTCTCACCCAATAAAAAATCCAAGTTAAATTGGTTGGATTTAAAATGGTTACATTGAAAGTCAATAAAGAGGGTGCATTCTATTAAAATGTGACGAACTGTTAAAATAACTCCACAATCATCACAGATTGGAAGAGGCTCGGAAAAAAGTAAAAATCTATGTGCCAGGCGAGTGTGACCAATACGTAGTCGGGATAAAATGACATCATAACGTCTACTTAGTTTTGAAGACCAGTTGGCCAATTGGGGTTTAATAAAATGGAGCTTGTTGTTAGTCGTAACTTTGAAAAGCGACTATTTGGTGCTCCACAATTAAAGGATTTTAAGGTCTGTGAGGTTTGCGTCAATTAGATGGTTATCTTGACCTGTGTATCGTAAAGTCGAGTATATCAGATGTTGTCTTGATTTCAGTACAATGTCATATTTCAATATAAAGCAGTGAGAAGGTTGAAAACAATTTAAACCTATTTTTTCCTAAGATTAAAAAATTGGAATTTTTGCATGGAATTTCTAAATGAATATAAAATATAATAAAAATAATTTTTATATGAGAGGTGTTCCAAAAATGGAACAGTAGGCATAAGTGGGTTGCAACGATTCAGCCTCGTCCCGGCCTGACCATGATGGATTCTTTTTTTCCACACGCTCCATAATTGCTAATTCCAGACTGCTCTCCTCAATGGCGATGTCATTACTTACAGATGGACAGGTGGAGAACCCTCCTTCTGACATCTGGCCCTTTAGAGGGAGACCAGATAAAGGAGCCCTCGTCGTGTCTGCGACACAGATGTGCAGCCTGCTTTGTTTCCAGTAGCGAACATTCCACGAACATTCCTACGGTCAACGGTAGACCATTGAAGCTTTGCTGAACGACGATTGGGAAATCGGAAGCCCAAATGCTCCAATGTGGATGAGAGGTGGAGTCCAAGGAAGAGAGAAAAGGTGAGGTTTTGGATAGAGAGAGAAGAGACGACAAGTGTTTTTGGTGAAGAGGTCGAGAGGAGATCGGTGAAAGCCGAGCGTTCGAGAGAAGATTCCACCCGAGGAATTCGGTGGAATCCTGGAGATAACCCCGGTACCAGCGCCAGACTTAGACGGCTGGTTCGCTGTTCTCGTGAGTTTCTCCGAAATATCTCGAGGAACTATTCTTGTGGGGTTCCACATGGACTTTTCACTTAACCTAGACCAGAGGTGTCCAAACTTTTCGCGGCACGGGCCGCATCGAAATTAGATCCATGTTATACGGGCCACATGAATATACAAATTGAAAAATATCATTATGAGTAAAGTAGCATTAAATACTATTAATTAATACTGTTTTATTGTAACTTGAAAATACAAAATACTAAACAAACAAAGTATAATTATATAATTATTTTATATAAATTGAAATATTTTCATGCAACTTCTAATGCGCAGGAGCAATGGTACCGCCCCGGGAGGAAAAAGTTCTAGGTACGCTACTGTGCGCGTGCAATAATTCAATGAAAAAGTTATTGAAATCAAAACGATATTTGTTTATTTATACTTAAGTGCTTCTTTAAAGTGCTTAAGTGCTACTCAAAATTGCTGATGCTTTATTTACAACAAAACAATAAGACTCTGCTTATCGTCAAAATTCACATGCGTATAAAATTTCTTTTATGTTTGAGTTACCGAAATAATTTTGTTATTTAGACTTATAACTTAACAGCGCGATAGACATTTGTGTTTGGTCAAGTACAACAACTCCGTTTTGTTGGCCACGTAGTTTTTCGATATACCTTTATGAAAATGAAAAGGTTTGGGCGAAAACATCATTATGTTTTAAAACCCTCCGCGGGCCGGGTTTGGCCCGCGGGCCGTAGTTTGGACACCTCTGACCTAGACGATAAAGAGTATTTTTTCTGTAAATTAAAGCTGTAAAGTAATTAATTTAAAACGCTACCCTTTATTTGATCGGACCAGATCGAGACGTTACAGGGTTAAGCAGAAACATATTTTAAAACGTGTTTTATTCGACACCAGAAATGAGCCCTAAAAAAGACAATTGTTCCGTACAATACTTTGTTGTACTTTCACCGGTTTTCCTATAACTATCATAATCTTTGTATTACATAAAGTTTAATTAGGTTCGTTTTATCGAAGTACCGTTTTATAGCAACACTAAATGCCTTAATCACACGACGAAGTATCACCAGCAAATGTGACGTCACTTTAAAATTTCACAGGATTGCTTGAATTTCATTTGCAGACACTATTTCCGTCACAATCGTCGGTATTTTCAAGCAGGTTTAAAAAAGTGGACGTTGACGAAAAACTCGCTAGAGGGTAGAAACAGCAGAAAATTGCTGACGAAAAGTGCAGACGATATTCCGCTGTGTGATTAAAGCCTTTTACTTCTCAGTTTTGCTCGAAACGAGTTTGAGGACGGAGCGCACGTACGTGATGCGGGGAGGTGGGCGATGTGGAGGATGAGATGGTCACTTCGGGGGGGTGCTTCTGGGGCAGGCCGTAGTGGAGATAGTGGTGCTTCAGGCTCTCCGCCATCTCGGAGGGGAGGTGGGGCTGATGGAGCATGTCGAGGGACGGACACTTCAACTTCGGATCTAGAAAAGAAAGAGTTGAAATATTAATGCCTTTATGTACACAAAGGTCACTTACTTCCTACAGTTTTTTAAGTCTTGAAGGAGCCCTTATTATTTTTTTATTTGTCTAATGTCTTGATCCAAATCACAGCTTTAAATTTAATTAAAAGCTGTTCCCCGGCGCGTTGCTGCCGCAGAAGAAATAATCTTGGAAATATCGTTTGGAATTCGAAATAGTTATCTTGTTTCATTAAGAAGGATATTTATTTTCTTGCCGGTGTTGAATACATTCACTGAAATTTAAGGATACATAAAGGAGAAGTATGAATAGTATTTAGTTCAAATTCATTATTCTATTTTACAAAAAAACATTCATTTTTATTCAGATGTGTGCATTCTTTTAGGATTGCAAAGCTCTGTGTTCTTTCAGAATGGCGATGAAAGAAACTGTTTATTGTATCTCGTGACTCGTTTCCTATTCGTTCGGAATTCTCAAATTTAACTTTAGAAAATGGGATTAAAATAGTTTGTTTTAAAATTGATTTTAAACATAAAAAAATATTAATACCATAAAATCGTCAATATAGTTGAAAAGATAATTTTTTCAAAACTAAGAGGGTGCAAAGTTATTTGTACAAAAATATTTTCGGAAGTGACTACAAAAAAATGCTCAAATTTTATTCAATGTTTAGTTAAAATTTCAAACTTATAGATTGGTTCCCCTCAAACATTCTCGTTCACTCTCTATTAAAACCTCAGAGGAAGACGCGCATTGCCTTTAGGTACAATAGCTACGAAATATTAACTTCTAGCTTCAATCAGTCTGGCTGGAATCTCTACTGAATCTGCTGGGCCCCCTCGGTCAGTTATCTGGCGGTTAGTTGATCTATTTATCGCATCATACGATGAATAGATCTGAAATTATTTTTTATACTTTAGACCAGTGCTCCGCAACCGCTGCACACTGGTGTGTCATGATCCAGACACAGGTGTGCCGCGGTCAAATACATGGTATTTGACATTTTACAATTTTTCATCATGTATTTAATACACAATGACAATTTTTTTTCATAATGTCTATTTTTCTAAATATACCATAGAATAATTATTATGCGGTCATGCTTAAAAGATCTTGATCCAGAACTTCGGGTGGTGGTGTCAAATATTGAGCCGAATATAAAACTTTTGTGTTCATTCAAACAAGCGCAGGTATCACATTAATAATTATTATGATTGCGTAGAAATAAATATGTTATGGTTTTATGTATGTATACTTTTCAAATAAAAAACAAACATTTATTGTAAAATTTGTGTATCAATGAATACCTATATACTTTAGCTTTTGGAGAGCCGCGGAATTCTAGAAAGAAATAAGGTGCGTCGTAGGTGAGAAAAGGTTGCGGAGCACTGCTTTAGACGACCGTATTATGCCTATAATCGCGTTAGAGCAAGTAATAAGCATTCAAAGTTTCATCGCAGTCGGATGAGCGGTACGGCAGCGCATCAGAGACATACAGACAAACATTCATTTTTATTTATATATATTTCTAACCAGTATAGTGATCCCTCACTTATATTTGCATTTACAAGCTGTTTTAAAAAAGGGCTGATGATGGCGATAAACTTTTGTCGCCGGTTTTTGAGGGTATCAATGGAATATTGCTGACGAAAAGTGCGGACAACATTTCTCCATGAGATAAGGCTTTAAACGAGAGATCACTGTATTATAAAAAAAGAATAGTACTTTTCCGTTATCCAGGAAAAAATGTCGCCCATGTGACCCAAAGCAAGCCAAGCCACCAAGTACTGTCTTACCGTCAGGAGTAAATCTCTTGCACAATTAAAAGTAGAGGTGAAAATGGAATATTCTATTACATTTTGGGTGTGAAGGAAAGGATCCCTTTTGGCTCCAAAAGAACCTGTTAGAAGTATCATTATCATTAGAAGAATCACCGGTTAGAAGTCTCATTTTGCTTTGTACTTCGGTTAATGCTTGGGCCGCGGTGGCCTGTTGGCAAGGTGTCGACTTCGGGGCCAGAGGGTTTTAGGTTCGAGACACCGAAGAACCGTCGTGTGAGGGGGTCTCTTGCACGTTAATCTGTCGGGCCAAACGTCCTCCCGCTGGTGTGGAGAAGGGGATGCCAGTTCAGGTGTCGTCCACGTCATCTGACCGTGGTTCAAAATGACGTCCGTCCCAAAATAGCCCTCGTGTTACTTTCCAATGGGACGTTAATACGACTAAACTAAATCGGTTAATGCTTGCAATAATGACTATAAGTGCAAATGATGGCTATTTAATTTTAAAAATATTGTAAATATCTGACGGTGTTAATTTGCTTGATCAACTAAGTTATATCAGGATTTTTGAGCAAAATTATTTCACTTATACATCCAGTTAGTAATAGATGCCAGCTAAATAATTTCGAGTCATGTTTTAATTGATTAAAATTCTTTGGAAACATCTATTCTTCAATCATTTGTGGATATTACGTTATGTGTAATAAATCCACAAGAAGAGCTACGGAGAACTTTGTAACGAATTTTGAGGTGTATGAATTATTACAAAGATTCCGATAAATATTTCGTTAGTTCTCAAAAGAACATGAAAGGAATAAATACCTTTAACTTTGCCTATTTATTGACTTATTCATATTTTAATTCTTTGCTGAATTTTGTGCTTTTACTTTTTATTTCTATCAATCAGTAACAGATTTATTATGAATCACACAGTTCTAAATGAATTTTTCTTTCTGATCGTATGTTTATTATTTGAAACTATCGTTCATTTTCACCTTATTCAAAATTCACAAATTCTAGTGTAAAACGAAGGAGGGGATGATTAGTTTTAAATCTAAATTTTACACTCTTAAAGGCACATGTATCTTCAAGAAAATAGTCAAACTATTTTGTTATTATCTAATGGCTTTTATTGAGTTGACGGCAGTCTCAGGTCTTAAAAATATCAATACAACAGCAATTGAAGAAATATCGTTGAAGGATTTCTTATGAAACGCATTATTTTAGAGCTTAAATGACAAGGGATATCTAAGTTTATCTTCTAATAAATTTTGTTTAATTGTGATATAAATACATCTGTATAAACACAAGCGGAATTGAATTTCTCGCCTAATGAAGCGCGCTCAGTGAGCCAAATGCTGTGGCCTGTTTTAATGCCTACTTCCCTCCTCACTTACGCTCTACTGACGGCAACCACGGTCGGTGTTTTTCTCGTGACAGTAGGACAGTAAAAAGAGTGACAAATGTAAGAAACTTGGCGGTTTCTCGTTGCATCCGGCTGACGGAAAAGTACCTCAAAGCAATGCATGATCTGAACTGATATACAAAATGGATGTAGAAAAGTCGCCAAGTTGGCTTCACCTTCATTCGGAGGCGAAAAAGGCGGTTCCGATCCGGAATCCGGCGGACTATCCGGCAGGTGATGTCTGTAAAGGAGAAAAGGGAATCAGTCATGACAAAAACAGAGGAAATCATCAACGATCGCAAATTTCGAGAACATTATTTTTCAAATCATTATTTGTCTGAAGGTATCCGACTACGTTAAAAACACTGATTATCGATCCCATCGGCGACTCTTTTTTATTTCTTGTATTTCAGATTTTTTCTTTTCCAAAACAATTTATTTTTTCTAGGAAAAGGAAGACGGCGTTCAGTTTTGCACAAATCTTATTTTTCTGTCTTTCTATTTTCTTAAAACTTTAATTTTCATAAAAATTCCTCACCATTAGCATGATAGCTCATAAACTAATTCGGGTATTGAAATAAAAATTCCACTGTGCGTTTTAAATGATATCGGGAACGAAATGGTCCAAATGTTTTATTATTGGGGAAAAGCTTCTCCACTTATAGTTGTTTTTATAACAATTCAGTTGGGAATGCGTGGAAAAAATGCATATATACGTATACTTTCACCCATCACTTCTTTGCATCTCAAAATGTTTCTTAGATTTTGGTTCATTTCATTCATTTTTATATTCTATAACTTGTGTACAAAGAAAAATAGGATGGCTGCTTTACCATTTTGCGTAGAATGTTAACCGTTTGGGTTAAATTTCATTCAAATTCACCATAAATTTTCCTAGTTCTCCAAATATATTACATTTTCAAATACTTTTGCTGCACTTGTGGTATTTGTGTTACAATTGCTAGTATATCTAAAAACCATAGTTTTAAACATTTTTTTTAAATTCAATTTTTTAAATTTTTCCCTTCGAACGTGGTCGGATACCTTAAGCCATTAACCAGATTAAAACAATCACGAGACTTATCTCTTTCTCCCTTTATATATATATATATATATATATATATATATATATATATATATAATAAAGTATTTACCAATAAATTCTTAAATATATTAATTTATAAAGATGTTTTTATGGAAAAAAAATTTTTGTAAACACAAACTGATATTTTCTGATATCATAAAACAGTTTCACGATGAATTAATCTTAGAAGAGGAGTCGAATTCTTCTAAAAGAGATAAATACAAGAGACAAAGAGAACATATTTTTATCAAAACTTATTGAACGCCAATGAAATTATTTAAACGTATTATAAAAGTTAAACTTTTAAATTAAAAACTATGAAAAAAAATTACATTCTGTGAAAATAATAACTATGATGTCATAGTTCTACATCAACCTATTACAACCCCGTCTGCTGTCAAAGAACCATACGTAATAATAAAAAGCAGATCAACCTTTTGAAAACGCACCCGTCTTCAAAGAAGCGTACAAAATAATAATACAATACCGGTAAAAGCAGGTAAAAAAAATGGGTGCGATTAAAAGATGTAGATGAATATTGCCATGTATGCTTGATTTATTTCCAACGTGATTTTGAGCTTCAATTATTCATTGCCTTCAATTGCTCAAAACCCCTTTATCAAAACAATTTCATCATGTTCACACATGATAGAAACTGGAAAACACACAACTGGTAAATCTACCTTTACTATTCTTCAAGAATGCGATAAATTTCGATAACGTAAATTATTTCTTAAACATAGCAGAAATAATCCTTGGATGTTATACTTTAAGATACCTGCAAGCTACAATTTCTCCTAAATTTAATTAAAAAAACTAATATAATTTTGCATTAACTAATATACTTTGTGTCAATGAATTTCAAACTTTTTAATGGAAATAGATAAGATTTTTTCACAAAAATGTGCCTTTACATTTTAACATTATTATTTTTTTCTCTTTGGTATGCGAAACTTCCCAAGAGTAAGTTTTGTAAATTGTAAAAATATATCAATAAAACGCATTTTTATGTTTCAGATATCTTTCCAAGTTTCCTTTGCCCTAAGAAATTGAATTTTTTAGAGAGGAATACTGATCTACGATCACGAGAAAAACCTTAGTGACCCTAAAAGTAAGGGTCATTTGGCTTGGGAATTAGATATTCCATTACATTTTAGGAGTGAAGGAAAGGGCCGTGTTTCATTTGGCGCCAAAAGAATCGGTTTAGAACCGGATATCTGCATTATCACGATCGAGATGAATTTCTCGCCAAAGAAGAGCGTTTGGTTCGCCAAATGTTGTAGACTGTTTCAATGCCCACTTCCCTAATTACTTATACTCATCTACTGACGGCAACCATGTACAGGGTACAGGGTAACGGTAGGACAGCAACATTACCACATTTTTTTAGAAATTATGTCTGCATGTTAGTACAATAATTCAAAAGATTCTTGAGGTAGCCGAATGAAATTTAACATTTGGTTTTTAAACAAATTTAAACGGTTCTATCGAATTTTGCTTAAAACCCGTTCTTTTCCTTTTTTACTACTAAATTTAATGTTGATTCTATATATTTTTAATTGAGTATTTTGGACCGAATAATTAATGATTTTCATCCTTTTTCTCTGTGTTTACAGCTACAAAATATCGTTTCGAAGGCCTTAAATGCAGACGATACAAAAAGGATAATTTTGTTCTTTCAACAACTTTAATGACTTTAATGATAGAAAGGTGGCATGAGGAGATTTCCTCTCTTGCTGCTGGTAGGCTCTTTTTGTTTTCTTAATTAATTAATTGCCGGCGTCCTGGCAGCGCATCTGGGCGTCCCAATTCGGGCAGGATTGTTCTGTGTTCTACCTGTGAGATGTATGAATGAGCCTCCCTGTAAAAAGGGGCTGTGTAAGCGAATGTGTGCGTGTCATCTTCATTTGAGCTGGAAGTCAGACTTCTGCCTTCGGGTGCTCGGGGGTCTTTACACTCAGAAGCTACTGCACCCCCTTTCCGTGAACACGACATCATCACAACATCAACGACTACAATATATTTACGATGTTCAACAATATATTTAATTATTTAAAAGATAATTGCAAAGCAAAGAAATTATGAGTAAATTGGATCATAGCAAAGAAGATTTAGAAGAAAAATTTATTAGAAGAAAAAGAAATAGTAGTAGACATAAATAGAGGTTTTAAAACTTTGGCGATTGTATGAAAAGAAATAGCCCTGACTTTTTTAATTCCCAAAATAGCAATGAACAGCCAGGAAAACGGAATAATTGCAAAATCCGAATATGTTGGCAAAATAATTTTGAAAAAAAAAAGGGATTAAAAAAAACTATTTATGGTTTTTAGATGTATCGTAATTTTAAAAACTACAAATACAAAAAACTATTTGCAAACATAATCGATTGAGAAATGGGAAAATTTGTAGTACATATTAGTAAAATTGAACCAAAATGGTTGACACTCTACACCAAATTGTAATGCAGGAATTATATTTTTCTTTGCACACAAGTTATAGAATATAAAAATAAATGAAATGAACCAAAATCATTAAAAAAAATTTTTGAGATGCAAAGAAGTTATATGCATATACAAGCATTTTTTTTCCATCCATTCACAACTTAATTTATCTAAAAACACATGTAAACGAAAGAGCAGTTCACCATCAATAAAACTTTTGGTTCGTTTGATTGCCCATATAATTTAAAACAAACGCTGAAACTTTTATGTAAATACCTCTATTAGTTTTTGAGTATCACGTTAACGGTGGAGAATTTTTATGAAACTGAAAATTGAAGTGAAAGACAAATTTCAGCTGCAAAATATGTTTTGCTTAAAATTATCCTGGATGATAGGCCTTCCTTTTCCTAGCAAAGATAAAATGTTTTGGAAAGGGGAAAGTGAGAACTACACAAATTCGTCAATGGGGTCGGTAACCAGTGTTTTCCAAGAATACCTTAAGAGCTTGTACATCTTTGCATCTTTCATATTAATAGATCCTAGAATATGTTCCAGGCACGAACATTTTCTCTTTTATGTGTACTTTTATGAAAAGAAAGAAAATTCTGGGTAATTTAAAGCCTCCATCTTATTATTTCTATTCTTAATTTAAAAAATATCCGCTGCTAATAATAAGTTTTGTGAAAATTGAAGTCGTAGAGAAATTTTAACTGAAAAAATATAATTTATTTGAAATTCCCCTGGAAGACAGGGGAGTGATTTCTTTTCCTAGCAAAGATAAACTGTTTTGGGAAGAGAAAAGTCTGAACTACACGAAATAACAATAAAAAATAATAAATCGCCCATGTGTTCGATAATCAGTGTTTTTAACGCAGTCGGATATGTAGAAGAAAAAATTTAAAAAAATTGAATTTTGTAGAAACTATTTATGGTTTTCAGATGTATTGTCAATAACAAACACTATAAACACAAAAACAATGAGTTAGAAATATAATATATTTTAAAAAACGGGAGAATTCGAAGTAAACTGTAATGAAATTTAATCAAAAGGGATACACAAAATGGTAACACAGTAATCCTATTTTTCTTTGAACGCAAGTGAAGATGAATGAAATGAACCAACATCTAAGAAAAGTTTTGAGATGCAAAGAAGTTCAGAGTGAGAGTATGCGATATATGCATTTTTACCTTAAATTTACTACTAAATTTTCAAAAAACACATATAAAATAAAAAATATTTCACCAACACTAAAATTGCTGGTTCGTTTTATTGTCCACATTATTTGAAACACACGGGGAAATTTTTGTGTCAATACCTCTATTAGTTTTTGAGATAGCGTGTTAACGGTGGAGAGCTTGTATGAAAAGTAAAGTTTAAATAATGAGGGCAATGAAATGAACCAAAATTTTTAGTGTTGGTGAAATAATTTTTTCATTTATATGTGTTTTTAGAAAAATCAAATTATGAATGTATGGAAAAAATGCATTTATGCGCATATTTTTACTCTTAACTTCTTTGCATCTCAAAACTTTTCTTAGATGTTAGATCTTTTCATGCCTCATTGTATTCTAAAAATATAATAATAAAATAGGATTGCTGCATTACCATTTTGTGTAAAGTGTGAACCGTTTTGGTTAATGAATTTCATTTAAATTTACTACACCTTTTCCTATTTCTCAAATTCTATTATAACTTCAAATAGTTTTTTGCATTTATAGTGTTTACAATCGACAATACATCGAAAAATCAAAAATTTTTTTAAAAAAAAATTCCAATTTCCCAAAATTTTTCCTTCAAACGTGAGAGAGAGAGGAGCGATAAACAATTAAATCTCATCTATGGAACTCTTTTTCTCCTCGGACTAACAAATCTCACTCACGGTTTGCTAAAGGAGGAGGTGACGTCACTGGCGCGGAAGTTTTTGTGAGGGGCGTGTGTCTCCTTGGCCAATCCGGGTTGAGCGTTGCGCGGGAAAGGAGGGGCCTTCTCCTCGCCCAGTTTCAGGTCGCTGGAGGTGACCAAGGCATCGTGAAAGTAACTGGAAAAGGAAAATGTAAATTATTTATTTACTAGCTGTTACCCGTGACTCCGTTCGCGCGGAAATTTCGATGCACGAAAAACTATCAAACAATGACAAATAAAAAAATTAAACCTAACCTAAAAGTATAAGAAAAACATATAAGTACAATTTAACAACACACAACCAACGTGAAAACAATTTATTTACATTGTATACCCAAAATAAATCAAAACAGCAATTCAAGTCCGGTCAAATCCATTTTATGTATGGATCGAGATGGAGATACCTACAACAGTATTATACACATCATTTTTAAACTTTTCATTTAAATGTAAAGACAGTTGTCAACAATCTCGCACGAACTTTATAGGCCAGTTGGCGTCACGCACATGTCTGACTTTCCTACGCCAGTTGGGGTGACGCTGTGCAGATTAGAAACTTTTTATTTCCTTTATTCTGTTTTTTTTTTTTTTTTTCATTTAAAAGTATTTCAGAATGAATCCGAAAGATCAATTCATTAACAACATTTGATTTTAAATACATCAAAAATTAAGGAAATAAACAAAATCGTTTGAAATAATCGGTCGAAATTCTCTTAAACCTAACCTCAACTCTGTTGTGAAAAAAAAAGAAGAAAAACTGGAGTCTTACTCACATTTGGCGAAATTTAGCCTCAGCCTTTTGGCACGAAAGTCAGTTTTTAATGGATAAAAAATGAACCTGTCATTGAAACGGAATAAAAAGTAGCCCATGTTCTACTCCTAACTACAACCTATCTTTGTGATAAATTTCATTTCATTCCGTTCAGCCGTTCTGGCGTGATTCAGTAACAAACATGCATCCGTCCAAACTTTCACTTTATAATATTAGTATAGATTACGAATAGTATCGGATTATTAAGAAGGCACCTGCCTAGGGTCAGGTTTAACATGCTTTCTAGAAAACTAACCGTTTTCTAAAAAATCAAAACAAGACTCCAAGCGTTTTAGAATTCTTTCGTTTTCGTTTGTTCACTTCACTTCATATCATCCTTTACAAACCATTGCCAGATTCCAAAAGGTTTACAACTGATCATCAGTTCTTATACAAAATAATATTAATAAAATATGTTTATCGAAGAGAAAATGCATTTGCTTTTAATAATACTTTAAGAGATACAAAATTTGCAGGTATAAAATATCTGAAAAGGAATCGCCTGCTAAGTATCTGTTAACAGATTATGGCATTTACTGAACAGCAGGGGTTGGGAACCTGCTGGAATTGGAAGAGCCGAAAGCAACAAATTTCTCATTTTTCAAAGAGCCCCTAAAAACTTTCGATTTAATACTACAGTATTTGCTTATATATATTTCAATTTTAGTTTTAAAAAGTCGTCTTTAAGTGCATTACCGTCTTTAAATAAATAAATATCGTCTTTAAATATCTGTATTAATATAAAATCACAAACGTAGATGGTTACATCCATTGGGGTCATTGGCTTTACATTCCTTGATTAAATCTAGCTAGCTTGTTGTTTTAAGTTTCAAGCACGACTCTCGATTTGCTAACTGATTCCTAATTTTACTTTTTATTGCACTCATGCAAGTGACCATTTGCTCACACGAATAGGTCTATGCAAGGCATAGGTGCAAGAAACCGTTTGGGGCCCTACATTTTTAGTAAAGTAAAAAAAAAAAAATGCACATTTATTAAATAATGCGTGGTTTTCTTTTTGTCATTCATGACTCCAGGAAAATGACAATTTTTCTCATTTCTTTTTCGATACTTAGTACAGCAAGAGCGTTTAAGCATGATACACGCATGCTTGACCGAAGACAATCCTTTATTCAATTTTAATTTCCTGAAAGAGGGTTCAGCATTTATTATATTTAGCAACTGGCAATGTATATGACTGTAAAAAAATATTACATTAGATCTAGACAAAAGACAGCTGATTTGCAATTCCATTCGAACCCAGCCTCAGCCTCGACTTCTGGGTATCAAGCACGCCGCTCTGCCTCAGCATGTCTGACGGGGATTTGCTCATTCATGAATGAACTTTTCCCGCCTTTTCATAGACATGATTGAGATCTTTGCCTGATAAAGGCGTCAGTCAATGCTCAGCCAGCCACATGGAGGCAAGCTTACAGTCTTCTAGTATGTATACCATTATTATTGCTCTGAACCCTTTTAATTCTTAATCACGGTGGGACAACCCTTAGTCACGGGGCTAGGGTGCATAACAACCCCCAGCCCTGATCATCATCAGAGTATTAGGGCCTCAACTCGTGGAATTTCTTTCAGAACTGTCCACTTGTGATGCGCGATGTATCCTTGCATTTCTGGACCTCCAACTCTTCCAACTTGCTCTTGAGATCTGGGAACTTGCCACTCCGCAAGTCTTCGGTTTCCAAACCTAACGGTGGCTGTTTGGATGCGCCTGTTTATCTTTGAGGAAAGAAATGTCATTGGCTGAAAGATAAACATAGTCACGGAGTCTCATCTCCGAGAACAAAGAGTTTAAATGTATTCTCATTACCATCTCGTTGAGAGTAGCGATTTGTAATTAGCGATTATGTTGATTGAGGCTATTGACAGGTTAGGTACTTAAAGCTTTTTTTAAAGGGTCTTCAACTAAATTTCTGATTTTTCGTATGGAACTAGAGCCACATTTTTGCATGAAAATACCCTAAGATTGCCGACCTCGGGCCTAGGAAATACCCAAATTCTGTAAATTTTTTTCTCGTTATTTAAATTGGGTTTTTATTAAACAATAAAAGCTGTGGACCCGACCTTATTCAAATTAAGTATTGAGAAACATGATTCTATTCGTACTCCAAGATTCTATGATGACGAAGTATAAATTCTGCCACTTGTTGAATCAGTCGCACGGCCTTCAACTCACCAAGGTACATCAGAATTTCTATCAGCAATATGACTGAATGGAAGAATCACCAGAATTTTCATCAGAGATTGCTCTGTATTACCGTATTTATATTTCTTTGAATCCTCTTACTTAAAGAAGCTTAACTAGAATCTTAAAATCTTTTTGAATGCTTTTATTCTTTTAACGGTATATATATATATATCGTGGTTGGTTTCCATGGTCCTGGTGGGTACAGAAATGATGTGGGGTCGATTACTTCCTGTCGGTGATGGGACATGCCTCCGACAGGCGAGCCCATAGATCCTTCACTTTAGATTCAATCTGAGTTACCATCAATATTGCAGCTGCGGTCGGTCATTCAAATGTTTCCGAATGTTTTCTGGCAGGTCAGAATATTATGCTATGATTTAGAATGTTGTACTGTGCATTGAATCATGTTATTAAGAGAGTTATTAACGATTTAAGAATCAAGAATAGTATATTACAATCAAATTTTTATGATTTTACTTCAAAAACCCGCAGTTCGTACTCACATGTTGTTTTCATTGTCGTCGTTGATGTATTCTTCCAACTGACTGAAATCGAATGCTTCACTGTCTATGGCACCGAGGTCACCGCGTCCTGAAATGGAAGAAGAGGATAAGATTATATATATATGTATAAGCAGAGGGACAGATAGCTACAAAAAGGGAATATAAGGCAAGGGAGCCATCAATTTCACTGTGTTACCCTGGGAGATTTGGGGGAAAAAAGTGATTTAACAAAGTCTTCTTCTTCTTGTATACAGCCGACCACCCCTCCACCACTGAAAGTAGCAGTATCGAGAGGATTGATTGTGGTCGACTGCTGAATAAGTATAGTCCAACCTTGTAGGGACCGATCTGTCAAATGAACATTCCTTTCGGGGTAGTCAATGGCTGTCTTCCTCCCCACCTGTGCACTCTCAAACGGTTGGAATGAAACTGTCCATCTTTGACACCCTATCCTTCAGGATTTCGAGATGACCCGTTACGATCCGTACTGTACTGAAATCCTTACTGACAATCTTCATGTCCTTCCTTCACTCTGAGATCTCCATGCATTCCATTGAATAGTGGTTACTGAGTCTGAACGCGGAATGACAATAGGCCCTCGATTCAGTTTAGTTTAGTTATATTAACGTCACGCTGTAAAGCAGCAATAAGGGCGTTTTGGCACGGACCTCGTCATTTCGAACCAAGGCAGATGAGGTGGACGACACCTGGACTGGCAGCTACAATAGCTCTCCACACCAGCGGGAAGAACCATAAATTGGAATTGAAGCTTAAAATTATTTCTGATTAGAACAAGATTAAAATTTAAAAATTTAAAAAAACTATTAAAAACTTATCATTGTATTTAGTGAACGCAAATGAAGCTATTACTAAAATACTGATGAATCTATATTAATTAACATTGCATTAATTTAATTGCTTCAGCATTATATTAATCAATTATTTTAGCATTATATTAATTGATTATTTTAGCATTATATTAATTTCCTTGCTTGAGGGTCACCCTTGTAAAATGCTTCAGGCCGTATTCTTTTTCTATTTATTGTAATATTGAATCCATTTTATTCCTCTTTACTTGACTTATATTGCTAATTTACGTAGACTCATAAGTGTTTTAGTAGTAGCAGCATAAGCAATCACTCATTACAATGACAATTTTTTATTTAAATTTTAATCTTGTTAGAATCTACAATAATTTTTAGTTTCGTTTCCGAGATTAGTTTCGTTTTTGTTTCGCCTACTTAATTATATTATTGCATTAATTTTGATTTGTTTCATAAATAGGTTCTATTTCATTTAGATTTTTATTTTTATGAACTTTTTGCTGTTGCATTCCGAATTAAATTTTAATTTCGATTTTAACCTAACTAGTTTCTATTTAATTTCTGTTGACTCAGGTAATGGGTTTTAATTATTTTAATGCTTTTAAAGTTATATATATATAAATTGATTGACAAAATAAGCAAAGCAAAAAGGAACACAACCGAATCAGAACTATATCGAATAGAAAAAGAATCCTGCCAGAAAAACTTCGTCAAGGGCCACTTTCAAGCAAGGATTCAAAATAGCGATATCTTTTTCTATTGCTTATAGTTTTGATGAGGTTGTGTTACTTTTTGCTTAGCTTATTTTGTTAATTAATTTAGATTCATTGTATTTTAGTTGTAGCCGCATTTGCTCTCTCCAAATACAATGATTGATTTAAAAACAAAAACTTTTTTGAATCAGTAATGATTTTTAGTTTTGATTCCGGTTTTGGCTTCGTTTCCGTGGTTAGTTCTGTTTCTGTTTCGTTTAAATAATTTTATTAATTATAGTATTTTGGATTTGTTTCATTCATTGGTTCTATTGCATTTACCTTTCATATATGTATGTATATATACATACACTTATGGAAAAAGAAATCCCAAAGGTAGGAAGGAGCTGTGCTAGATAAACGAAATCTGGTAGGCGTGTTTATACATCTGAAAGATGACGTCGATTCAAATTTCGAGCTACGCGTGTAAGTGTGGCGCTTGTAGCGACACTATGAACATGCAAATGAGGTTTGCTTTAAATAAGCGCTGTAAGGTTCGTGATCGTTATTTACAGTTGAGATTTGACATAGTGGGTTAATGTTAGTCAAGGATGCCTCTGAGAAGACGAAGAAGCCATTATCAAAAGCTCACTGAGTTTGAACGAGGTCGTGTTGTAGGGCTACGAGAAGGTGGGTTTTCTTTCCACGATATTGCTGAAAGACTTGGCAGGAATGTATCCATGTGCATGAGTGTGCATGAGTATTGGCGGCAGTGGTCAAGGGAAGGTACTGCCTCAAGAAGACCAGGTTCCGGGCGGCCAGTTGGCACCACAGTGATACAACGAACTGTTACAAATCGGTTACTTCAAGGACAGCTCCGAGCCAGACGCCCTGTACAGTGCATTCCACTGACTCCAAACCACTGCTGTTTGCGACGTGAGTGGTGTCAAGCTAGAGTTGTGATCTGTTGTGTTTTCTGATGAAAGCCGGTTCTGCCTTGGTCGCAGTGATAGCCGTTTGTTGGTTAGAAAGAGGCCAGGTGAACGCCTGTTAGTGACCTGTCTGCGGCCTAGACACACAGGGCCTACTCCTGGAGTTATGGTTTGGGGAGCAATTTCGTATGACAGCAGGAGCCCTCTCGTGGTTATTCCACGCACCCTGACTGCAAATTTGTACGTCAGTCTAGTGATACAACTTGTTGTGCTGCCATTCATGAACAGCATTCAAGGGGGTGTTTTCCAACAGGATAACACTCGCCCTCATACCGCTGTTGTAACCCAACATGCTCTACAGAGTGTCGACATGGTGCCTTGACCTGCTAGATCACCAGATCTTTTTCCAATCGAGCACGTATGGGACATCATTGGATGACAACTCCAGTGTCATCCACAACCAGCATCAACCGTCCCTGCATTGATCGCCCAAGTGCAACAGGCACGGAACTCCATCCCACAAACTGATAACCGACACCTGTACGACACAGTGCATGCACGTTTGCATGCTTGCATTCAAAATTCTGGCGGTTACACCGGTTACTAATGTACCAACATTTCACATTTGAAATTTCTCTACCTGTGATCTTGAAACTTTAATCAATTAAATATGTTACCTAGACAAATGTATTCCTAAAATTTCATTACTGTACAATAATTTTTTCTTAGTGTTGGGATTTTTTTTCCATCAGTGTATATATATATATATATATATGCTAATGAGTACATTGAATATTGATTCATTAGTTAATTAGTGTAATATGGGTTTTCTCACCGAAACGAGTTTAAACATATGCTAATGATATACTGTGAAAAATAAAATTGGATTTTTAAAGTTTAAAATCTAAAAAAATAAATTTTAGTATGTTCGTACACTTTAAAAGTTTTTGTGCACATGAAACACAGGAGAAAAAAAAGCTCCGAAATCTCCTTACACCAGAATAAAGTTTGAGAGCGTTGTGAATATTTATCTTGTTCCGGAGCTCAGTATTTGTTATTCAAATATATTTTCGATGTTCCGAACCCTTCATTACACCAGACGATTTGCGGAAACATGCCGTTTCGTGTCGCGAAGCTGAACAAGCGAAACTCGTGTTAGAGAGGTAAAAAGTTAACGACCATCGCGATAACTCTCTCAAAATGTAGTCTGGTAGTCTTCGGTCAGTTTTTGAAAATAAAAAATAAAAATCCCGCCAGAAAATATCCCAGATCAATGATAAAAATTGGAATTTGCGAGAACTGTCATTTTCCAGAAAATAATGCACATTCATATTTTTTTCTTGTTTCAAAAATATTTGTAATAATGTACAGAAGAACAAAAGTTCTCATATGTATGTATTTGAAAACTCAAAAATTTTGTAGGTCGAATAAGTTCTGACTTCGTAAATTCAAACAATTTTAACAAAATTCTGAAAAATGGCACTCAAAAAATAAATAATAATAACTTTAGAATAAAGTTTAAAGGCAATTTATTTTCTGAAATATAATTTAGTCATAGTTTACTAAAATAGGCATATTCAGTTTAGTTTCTGAAATATAATTTAGTCATAGTTTATTGCACGAAAACTGTGTCTAGCATCACACTATTTGCAAACACGCTTAATATTTTCTAAATTATAACTTAATCAGTTAACCCTTACGTTGATATCCATTTTTCAGCGTTATTTTGGGACCTCCGTGACCTGGTGGTAAGGTCTCGGCTTCGGAACCGGAGGGTTTCAGGTTCGATTCAACGGAAGAACCGTCGTGCGAGTTAGTCTCTTGCAAGCTAAATCCATCGGGAACAAACGTCCTTCCGCTGGTGTGGAGAGGCAGGTGCCAGTTCAGGTGTCATCTGACCGTGGTTCAAAATGACGAGGTCCGTCCCAAAATATCTCTCGTGTAGCTATGAAATGGGATGTTAACATAACTAAACTAAACTGAATTTCAGTGCCATTTTTGATCAAGATCACTTGTACTCGAACTTCTAGGCAAAAGAACTGGTTGGAACGTAGAATCCAATGTCCCTCCCATAAGGATTCGAAAGTAGAAATTGGTACTTAAATTATTACCTTGTACGCGGTTAAAACGTAGAAAATAGTTTTCTAAAAATTGTCTGAGACGATGAAATAAAATATCAATTCTTTCCCCTTAACAAATAAAGGTCAACTGATGAGGATTCAGACAGGTTTGCGACAGACAGACATACTTGAGCTCGGGTCACGTACTGGTACGGGTTAGTGTGACAACATGGTTTGTTAGTGGGTACAAAAATAACGGTACAGACAGGAAGACGCATGTTCTCGTCTACTACATAGATTCTGGAAAAATTGAGACAAATAAAAACTCGATTTTACATCAGTCGATGCGGAATGAGAAGGTAGATTACAAAAATCAATTTAGATTTAAAATTCACTTCTGTAACCGTAACTGTTCCTCGGTCGTTACGATGAACAATCAGTCCATGTCTTGGAAGCGAACGTAAAGCATGATGTAATCCCCGAGTATTATTTTTATGCATATATGTTAAATGTTATTGTTCTCAATAGTTTTGTCCCCTTGTAAATCATGTCCTTTAATGTCATTAAATGTATTTTTAACTAAATTGGCATGATTTATGGATTTTAATAGTCTATCCTGACAGAGTTAGACTTTTGGCGCCCTTTCGGTCACAATTCTAATTTATCCTCGCGAAAATGAGTGAATGTTGCTCCTTCATAGGGGAAAACGCTTTGAACTGTCAAATATGATTAGTTTTAGGATTGCTCTTTTCACTTTTTTTATAATGTAAAAATGTTTATATAGAACACCATTCGAAAAAATGAAAACTATATATTACTATTTCTATTTGTTTTTTCACATTTACAATTCTATTATAAACTGATCCGCTAAAAAATACGTTTTTTGTTTACAAAATCTTATGTTTGCTATATTTATATTTCAATATAAAATGCGAAAAGATGGTTAAAAAATGAACTAATTTTCGATCTATTGAAATTTAACTGAATAACTGAATTGACGTGCCAAAAGCCCGCTGCCGGTACAATTCCTTTGCGAAATGGACCCGCATACAATGTGTTAAGAATAATGTATGATGAATAAAAAAACAAAAAAAAAACAGATAACTTTTTTCATCTAATTTTTCTATATTCGAACAATAGAACGTATCATAGAACACGAATATCACAAGGAAAAAAGGCGAGAAACTTCTACTTTTAAACCATTCTTGACGCGCTTCAGTAGCTTCGACTTACATTTTTGTCAACATTTTGACTGTCTGACAGTTGCCACATTTCAAAAGAAAAGTACCCATGAATGAAAAGACAAACTCCCCCGCTAGCTAAGTCGGCAGGGTTGCCATATTGGCTTCTTTAATGCCGAATTAAAGGAATTCGTCCTTTTTTTTTTAAAAAAAAAAAAAAGCACTTGTATCCGACTGCGTTCGAAAGAATATTTTTGAAAAATTGGATTAACGCCTTCCTTCTCGCTCCCGTGAAAATGACAGGGTTACATTCCTACCTCTATTTCTCGCGCCCGTGATATTTCCGGGCTGGCCTATTCAAAAGTGAGGCTCCAAAAGTAGTAAAACAATCTACTTTTTATGCCCAGAATCAAATATACGTCCTAGACTATTTGTTATGATTTCAGAGATTGTTCATTTATTTTAAACTAGATGTCAGCAGAAAGGAAACTCGGTACTATTGTCCTGATTGTGATGCTGGCCTATGCATCTCATGCTTTAAAATTTATTAAACAAGACAAAATGATTAGTATTTATTTACGTTATGTGTAAATGCAATAAAATGATGTTTGATTGCTTAAAACATATTTTTATTTTCTCCCTTTGTTGGAAAGCTAACATTCAGTCATAATAACCCTGAATGCTGGCTTTTCCGATTTCTTTTTTTTTTAATTTCAAGCTAAATATGAACTAAAAAAAGGAAAAATGAATGCAAATATTGTACATACGCTCAGTTTTGTATCATTTTCTTGCATAAAAAAATGGGCACTTTTATAAACATTTTCTTCAAAATGATGCGCTATTTATGGTTTTTAGATGTATAGTAAAAACACTATAAATACAAAAACACTTATTTGAAAATATCATATATTTTGAGTAATAGGAAAATATGTAGTAAATCTTAATTAAATTAAAAGCAAAACTGCTTAACTCTACGCAAAATGGTAACGCAGCAGTCCTATTTTTCTTTGCACGCAAGTTTTAGAATACAATGATGAATGAAATGAACCAAAATTTCAGAAAAATATTGAGACACAAAAAACGCTATGGGTAAAAATTGGATTTTTTTAAAATTATCATTATTTTTAGATGTATTTTCAACTATAAACACTATAAATACAAAAAAAGTTGAAAATATAATATACTTAATTGAAAGATGTGTATTAAATGCAATGAATTGTTGTCAAAACTATTTAAAGCTGTTAAGATCATGTTCAGTGATTTTCTGATTCTATAAATCAATTTCATAAGGCAGTGAGTTGGAACTTTTTTTATTAAAAAAAATTTTTCCGCTGTATAATTACTATTCAACTTAACGGGAAACAAATCTACTATTTAATTTTTATTTATTTAACGTAATAAAAAAAATTCATTTCCGCGTCAGGTACACCCATAAATCCTATTCATTTTCTAATTTTTATTTAATTATGGATGAAAAAATACTTTCCCATCCAATTTCATATTTGAATTTTTTTATTACGAACTAGCTGCCGTCAAAAAATAATATTAAGTGCAATCAATCAATAATTTGTCAATGTTTCATCGAAATAGGATGAACGGTACGACAGTACATAAAATACGAAACAAACAAATATTCATTCTTATAAATTAAATCTGTGTATTCTTTGAGAACGTTAAAGCTCCGTGTTCTGTCTGAACGGTAATGAAAGAAACTATTGATTGTATCTCGGGACTCGTTTCATATTCGCTCGAATTGATCAAGGTTAATTTTAGAAAATGGGATTAAAATATTTTCTTTGAAAATGGATTCAACATAGAAAATATATTTACACCATAAAATCTTTAATGTAGTTGTAAAGAGAATTTTTTCAAAATTAAGATGGTGCAAAATGATTTGTACTGCAATATTTTTGGAAGTTTCTGCAAAAAACGCTAAACTTTAATTAACATTTTAAACCCGCTGGATTCGTCTCGCCGAAATTTTCTCGCATCATCTGTGATAACCTCTGAGAATGACTTGCGTGACATTAGCGTACCATAACCACAAAATATGAACCTTTCACTTGGATTTTGCATTTCTACAAAATCTATTGTCTCTTCAGCGAGCTATTTGGAGATTGATCCTTGGTCAATAGACGCGGTTGAGATTCGATTTTTAGCTCATCGTACTCTCCCTGTAACCCTCCCGTAGGTGTAAACAGTAAGCTGACCCAGTTTCATCGCAATCTTATGAACGTCTTAGGAAGGCATAAGAGACACACAGACAAACATATTTATTATTTATATATATGTTATTTATACATATATTATTATTTATATATTATTTTATATTAATGACCTAAAAATTGAATTTTTAAAATTAAAATTTAAAAACCTTTCTATGTCTACGTACACCTCAATGAAGGCTCTCTGCATAAATAGTTTACGATTTTTGAGGTTTGGATCAAGAACTCCATCAGTAAAAGTAAAAACGGTTTTTTTTTTTTTTTTTTTTTTTTTTTGACTTGGAGCCTATAAAATCGAACAATTATTTAAGGTATCCGACAACGTTTGAAGGATACTTTTTGAAAAATTGGATTTTTCAAAAAACTATTTTTGGTTTTTAGATGTATTGTCAATTATAGACACTATAAACACAACAAAATTATTTGAAAATATAATATATTTAGAGAAATAGGAGAATGTGCAGTCAATTTTAATGACATTGAAACAAAACAGCCAACATTCTACACAAAATGGTAACGCAGCAATCCTATTTTTATGTGTACACAAGTTATAGACTTTGATGATGAATGAAATGAACCAACATCTAAGAAAGGTTTTAAGAAATTAGGAGTAAAAATATTCGTTTATATGCATTTTTCCCATCCATTCGCAACTTAATTTTTCTAAAAACACCAATAAATGAAAAAGTATTTCACCCACAATAAAACTCTTGGTTCATTTCACTCCCCATATCATTTAAAACACACACTGAAATTTTTATGCAAATACCTCTATTAGTTTTTGGGGATATTATGTGAACGGTGGAAAACTTTTATGCATGTGAAAGTTTTGAGAAAATGGAAGTGAAAGACACATTTTAGCAGAAAATATGTGTGACCTGGATGATAGGACAGGTCTTTCTTTCACTAGAAAAGATAAACGGTTATGGAAAGAGGAAGGTGTGAAATACAAGAAAAAGTTGTAATAAAAAATTTGGCAATGTTTAAATCGTAGTCTGAGACTTGAACATCTAGATAAAAAGAGCAAAAATTGGCGCTCTCTTGTCCTCGTTTTAATGGAGGTTTGGCGACATGTTGCAATTTGGCGTGGAACCCAGTGAGACAATGCCCGAACCGAAGTCATGCAACTGTGGCGACAAGTGATCCACTTTGATCATTAAAAGTTGATTAAGTAATTCGCCGAAGAAATAAATAAATACATGGAGGAATACAAGCGTGAACAGACGCATAAATTTAGAGCAAAAAAAATACGCAACAAATAAAACACAAAGAACTTAGAATCACATACTGAAACAAAGAACTTAAAAATTGAGGAAACTATTGGATTATTTTTTTCCTTTAATGGTTAAGTATGAAGCATTTTGGGAAATCTTTTTATTTCCAATTTCCTGACTTGTCAGTTGCTTTTTCGTTGTTTTGAGTTGTCTTTTTATGTACTGGATGCGCATCTTCCATGAGTAGAAATTAAAATACATTGTCGATATCAGTTTCCTTGTAGCAATAGCGACATTTGATGAAAATTTTGTTGGATGATCGAATTTGTTGTTGGAAATGGGAGCAATCAATTATTCATTTTAAGTGAGTGGCGAAATGTTTCCCTCATTTTCGGTCATTAGCTTAATTATTGTTTCGATTTATACTTCTCGTTAGAAGTTCTTAACTGAAACATGTCTTACGAAGCATGAAAAGACATGGAATCGAATGTGTTTTGAATGCGTATGCAATCGTTCTCTTTTACGCTTCTGAAAAATCTTTTTTACTTTTTGGACTCGAAAAGATAGTTAAAAAAATACTCATAATAATTCTTTTCTGGAATGGAAAAGAATGCTAACAAAAAATAATTATAATCATTTTTTCTGGAATGGAAAAAATGTTAACAAATAATAATAATAATAATAATTTTTTATAATGGAAAAGAATGTTAAGAAAAAAATAATCATGATAATTTTTCTGGAATCAAAACTAATCATAATAATTTTTTTTTGAAAACGAAAAGAATGTTGACAAAAAAAATCAAAAACATTTTTTCTAGAATTGAAAGGAATGTTAACGATGATAATAATAATAATAACTTTTTGTAGAATGAAAAAAGAATGTTAAAAATTAAATAATGTAATAATTTGTTCTGGAATCGAAAAGAATGTTAACAAAAAATAATGATACTAATTTTTTTCTGAAATCAAAAAGAATAAGTAACAAATTGAATTAGAATTGAATTGAAAGGAATGTTAACAATAATAATAATAATAATAACTTTTTGTAGAATGAAAAAGAATGTTACAAATTAAATAATGATAATAATTTTTTCTGGAATCGAAAAGAATGTTAACAAAAAATAATGATACTAATTTTTTTCTGGAATCAAAAAGAATGTTAACAAAATCATAAAAAAAATAATAATGTTTTCTGGAATCGAAAAAAATATTACCAAAAAAAAAAATCACGATAATTTTTTCTGAATAGGCAAAGGATGTCAGCAAAAAAGAATCGTAATAATTTTCCTGGAATCGAAAAGAATGTTAGCAAAAACAATAATCATAATAATTTTTACTGGAATCAAATAGAAATCTAACAAAGAAATAATCATAATAATGTTTTCTGGAATCGAAAAGAATGTTAACAAAATAATAATATTAATAATAATTTTTTCTGGATAGGAAAAGAATGTTAACAAAAAGTAATCTTAATAATTTTTCTGGAATCGAAAAGAATGTTACAAAAAAAAATCATAATAATTTTTCTTGAATCGAAAAGAATATTGACAAAAAAAAAAATCATAATAGTTTTTTCTTGAATCGGAAAGAATATTGACAATAAAAATAATAATTATTATTTTTCTTCAATCGGAAACAATATTGACAAAAAAAATCATCATCATTTTTTCTTAAATCGAAAAGAATATTCACAAAAAATTATAATCATAATCTTTTTCTCTTGAATCGAAAAGAATATTGACAAAAAAAAATCATAATCGTTTTTTCTGGAATCGGAAAGAATATTGACAAAAAAAAAAGAATCACAATTTTTTTTCTTGAATCGGAAAGAATAATGACAAAAAAAAAGAATCACATTTTTTTTTCTTGAATCGGAAAGAATATTGACAAAAAAGGGATCATAATAATTTTTTCTGGAATCGAAAATAATGTTTTTAAAAAAATAATCATACCAATTTTTTCTGGAATCGAAAGAATGTTAACAAAAAAAATGATAAGTTTTTCTGGAATCGAAAATAATTATAATAATTTTTCTAGAATCGAAAATAATCATAATAATTTTTTCTGGAATCAAAAAGAAATCTAACAAAGAAATAATCATAATAATTTTTTCCGGAATCGAAAAGAAGGTTAACAAAATAATAATAATAATAATAATAATTTCTTCTGGATAAGAAAAGAATGTTAAAAAAAAGTAATCTTAATAATTTTTCCGGAATCGAAACGAAAGTTAACAAAAAATAATCATAATAATTTTTTCTGCAATCAAAAAGAAGGCTAACAAAGAAATAATCATAAAAAAATTTTCTGGAATGAAAAAGAATGTTAACAAAAAAGTAATCTTAATAATTAATTGCCTCTAAATGAAAGATTTACTAAAAAAATAAAGACGTATATCATATTATTTATGGTCGGGTGTCGTATCAGCCATCTGAGAGCTTAGCGGCGTGATAGCAAACTAGGTGAAAATTTGGCGACCAAATATAAATTACGGGAAAGTTTTAATTAATTGATTCATATATTTGAAAAAAATGTATTTACATCAAGTGTCATCCACAAAAAGTTTTAAATTGAATATATATATATATATATATATATATCATAAACTACATTAATATTTATTTGCATTGTATTATAATTGGAATGGCAGTTCGGTGATATGGTGAGATTTCGTCCCCTGTAGCTGGTATGTTCTTTCTCTTTTTATTTTCTTAATTAATTAATTGGGTTGTTCGTTTTAATTTTGGTTAAATATTCTTATGTAGATTTATTTTATATATTTTTGTTTCATTTGGTGATGTAATTAGTGTTTTGCTTTGTTTCTGTGCTTTTTGCTGTTTAAATTGGTATGCCACTTTTGCCTTAATTCTGGGGGATTTTCGGGTCAGAGGGGTCAGTACTTTTGGAGATTGTCCGATGCCTCTCACAGAAAAAATCCCTTATTTTGTATCCTTGCCTGGAAGTGACCGTTGAAGAAGTTTACAGCCCGCATTCTTTTTCTATTAGTTGTAGTTTTGATTCGGTTGTATTCCTTTTTGCTTGGCTTATTTTGTTAA
>JAPMOQ010013324.1:74033-107429 GCA_026543055.1 Argiope trifasciata
CTTAAATATTAATTAATTCATTAATAACTAGTGCAGTATGTTTTTTTTTCTCATAGAAGGGAGTTTAAACATATATTAATGACCTACTGTAAAAAATATTGAATTTTTTATATTTATTTAAATTAAAAACTATATATTTTTATAACTTGATGGAAGCGAAGACTTATGTTAGGCATCATTCCCAACTAGAATGGTGTGTCTGCACAAATCAGAATTTAAGGTATCGTGTTTCCAAAAATAGACTTATTAACTCATTGAATATTAATCAATTAATAATTTGAGTAATATGTTTTTTAAATACTGAAATAGGTTTAGGCATATATTGATGACCTTTTCTGAAAAATATGGATTTTTAAATTTAAAATTTAAAAAAATCCCCTAGTGTGTACGTACACGTAAAGAAAAAAAAAAATGTCTTCAGACGAATAAATAGTTGAAAGTATAAAATTTAAACCAACCTATTTTGTAAGAATAAATTATTTCGGAAATTTTTTTCCATTTCAGAGAATTCGATAAATAAAAGGTTTAGAAATGAAGCATATTACATTTCGTATGCAGTTTTATATGTGAGTTTTTTGTTGTAGAAAATCTGGAGTTTTGGGCATTCCTAATGATTCGTTTCTTGTCAATCAAAAAAAGATGACTGAATTTTTCACCACTTGATCACATACGTTTAAAATTTTTAACTTAAATCTAACAATAAATTTTAAGGAAATTTAACCAAAACAGTTCACAGTCTGCACAAAATGGTAATGCAACAATCCTATTTCTCTTTGCACACAAGTTATAGAATATAAAGATGAATGAAATGAACCAACATCTAAGAAACATTTTGACATGCAAAGAAGTGAGGGTCAAAAATATATATGCATTTTTTTATATATTCCCAAATTAATTGTTCTGAAGAGCAATCGCCCTGGCGTAGGGGCAGCGTGTCTTCCCCGTGATCTGGGCATCCTGGGCTCGAGTCGTGGTTCGGTTGTTCTTCTGTGAGCTCTATCTGTGAGTTGTATGAATGAGTCCACCCCGCTGTAAAAAGGGGCTGTGCAAGCGAATGTCTTCACTTGAGCTAGAAGTCAGACTTCTGCCCTCTGGGCATAATGACCTGGACTGGGCATTTTTTATTTATTCACTAAAGACTTTATAACACATTTACTTTTTCTTGTTAATTACGCCTTTTTAATCGTTATACGAAAACAATGCATTCTAAAACATTCATTATGCTCTAACATTATTAGAACCGATGTAGACATTCCGCCAAATGAAACCATGCTTTTCAACGTTATTTTGGCACACTTTACATCTTAATCGCCAACACGCGACAAAATCACATTCCCTTCAGTAATTATCCTTAAAAATCGACTCTTTCTCTTTAATCGCACGATCGAATCAAAAAAGACTGCAGATTAGGCAGCATAAAATCCCGTAATAACCTGCTCTTTCGAAGACAATACTTAAAAGATTTATTAGGCTTAGAATCAGAATGCAAACAGGAGAATTAAGATCAAAGATGGCTTCCTCATAATTTTAATCCTCTATAATCACGACTTCCTCATTAAAAAAGCATCGCTACTTAAGAATGAGTGTGTCATTTTTATTGCTTAGGGGAGGAGGTATTTTCCCTTCTTTTCAATTTCGAACACTGTCTGGAAAAAAAAAGAGTAATATTTCAACAACAACAAAAAAATTAAATGGCGCTCTTACAGAATATTTCTTTTCTAGACATCAGCTGCATTGTTTCGGTAAAAAAGAAGTTGATTATAGGGTTTTACACTTTTAACTGTTGTTTTCCATGCCATGGTTTACTGAAAAATAGTTTTTATTATTCACTTCTTCTATTTCTTCTGCCCTATAAAATCATTGAATGAATTCGTCGTTTTTTTTCTTTAACGTAAGCTTTTAATTTTTGTTTGTTTTCATGAATGCAGACAAAGGAATTTGAAGAAAGAATTCTCTTTGAATGAAACATGAATTGTCGAATTCCTTCCTATTAAACTTAAACAAAAAAAATTTATGTTAAAATGGTACATTCGAAGGAAATTTTTGGAAAAATTGCATTTTTAAAAACTATTAATTATTCATAGATGTATTAATATAAATTATTCTTAAATGTACATTATTTAATAATTATTAAATAATGATATATTATTTTTAGATGCATAATTATTATAAATATAAGTTGAAAATATAATATATTAGGAGAAATAGAAAAATGAGTATTAAATTTTAATGAAATCGAACCAAAGCGGTTCACACTCTGCACAAAGCGCTGCAATCCTCTTTTTCTTCGCACACAAGTTATAGAATACAATGTTGAATGAATTGAACCAATAGTTAAGAAAGATTTTGAGATGCAAAGAAGTGATGGGGAAAAACACTAGTATATATATGCATTTTTCCATTAATTCGCAACTAAATTTTTCTGAAAACACCTATAAATGAAAAAAAGTATTTCCCCCACAATAAAACTTTAGGTTCATTTCATTGCCCGTATTATATAAAACACTCAATGAAATGTTTATGTAATTACCTCTATTAGTTTTTGAGATATCATGTGAACGGGGGAGAATTTTTATGAATTTTTAAGGTTTTGAGAAAATTGAAGGCAAATTTTGGCTGAAAAATATGATTAGTACAGGATCAGGCCTTCATTTTCCTACAAAAAATAAACTGTTTCGGACAAAGGAAAGTCTGAAGAAATAACAATAAAAAAACTCCAATGAGCGATATTTTTAACATAGTCGGATAAATGTAAAATCTAATCGTAGAGTTTTCAAAGAATTAATGCAAATTTTTGTATATAATTTTAAAAATCCTTGTACATTTTGAAATTTATTTTGGTAACAAATTTCTTATTAATTGATTTAGCTTCATCTGTATTTCAGTTGTAGCTGCATTTGAGCTCACTAAATACAATGATTGGTTTTTTTATAAATTTTAAATTTTAAACTTGTTAGAATGTAAGGAGCGTAGAACTGTCGACCGATTTATTATCTATTTGGAATTCTGTATAGAGGAAGTCTGTTTGGTCAATTGTTCCAATATTAGATGATACGATAATTACAAAACGAATAACTTTAAAGGAATGAAATGAAGTGAAAAGACTTTAAATCTATCACGTTTTAAGTCAAATCCAATAAGCGGTTGACCATGTGTCGGTCTGTCATTTCAGAGAGATGTAAACCTAAACAAGTTATGATTTAAAATATAAAATTTGGCATTTTGTGGTGGCAATTGTAGCTCTTTATCAAAATTTCATTTCAATATGTTGGACTAATCGCTTGGTGCACGTATACACTTCGAAATTTCGAAAAGCGTTCAAAATATTAAATATTCTTTTATTGGTTCAAAGTGTACTCTGATCCTTCAGCTTTTAAACGAAATGTTGTCCGGAATGTTTGTCGATTTGTAAGCATTTCTTTGAGGAACTTTCACTAAAACATTTAGTGCCATTTTTTTTAAAACTCAGTTTATAAAGAATGATATTTCCCCGCTATTTTGCTTCATTTAAACAATGATTTCTCAACAAAAAATGAACCAAATACAATTATATAACTTGTGTGACATCTCCAACCGTAGTAAGATGTTGACTGAGAAATAAGCACTTTCATCCATCGAATAAATTTTTTAATAAATCAGCAATTAATACAATCCAATTAACAGTATGTTTTTTTTTTCGCATTGATTACAAATATTTTCTTTCAAAAAAACTTTGCTTCTATTGTTTTTTAAGTCTGAATTATTTCAAGAGAAAAAGCCCTAATATCTTCTTACAGGGTGAGTACACACTTAAAACTTCGAAACTTGTTCAAAATGTTGAATAATTTTTTTATTTCTTCGAATGATTTTCTAATTCTTTAGCTTTCAAAGCCAAGATGTCGTCAATATTAGGAATATTTCTTGATTTATCAGGTTTTTTCTGGAGGTTCTTTCACTAAGAACTCTTTTTTACGGGTCTTTTTAAAACTCATTTTATAAAGAATGATATTTTCCCACTATGTTGTTTCCTTCAAACAATCTTAACTCAAACAAAAATGAGCCAAATACCATTATTTATGCATCAAAATAATCTATAGGAAACAGTGGATGATTCGTGCCTCCATCAATGTCAAATTTTTAGAAATAAATTCTTAATATGTCTCTTCTCTATATGTTAATAATATAATCTCAAAAAATAATCTCTTCTTTAAATGTTAAAATGAAAGAAAAAAAAATCTCTTTTTTTTTTCTATACATCATCGATGAAAAAATTGTTTAAAAGAATCTATATATTTTTATAACTTGATGGAGGCTGGCCACATGAAAACTCCTATTAGGCATGATTTCCAACTAGAATGGTGTGCTTGTTCAAATTAGAATTTAAGGCATCGTGTTTCAAATAATATGCTAATTAGCTCATTAAATACTAATTAATTACTTAATAATCTATTTAATATGACTTTTTCTCTCTGAAATGAGTTTAACTATGTATTAATGACCTACCGTGAAAAATTGGATTTTCAAAAAAAAACCTCTTCTTTTTTTCTATACATCGTGGATGAAAAAATATGTATATTAGAGAGCGTGCGAGAAAGTTTTAGAGGAACCAATCCTATAGGTTTGAAATTTTAGAAATTTTAACGAAAGGTTTTATAAAAATTTAGCGTTTTTGGCAGTCACTTCAGAAAATATTACGATACAAATAATTTTGCACCATCTTAGTTTCCAAAAAACTGATCTTTACAACTATATTAAATATGTTATGGTATAAATATATTTTATATGATTAATCAATTTTAACACAAGGTGTTTTAAGCACATTTTTTATTATTAAACTTGAGAATTCTGAAAGAATATTAAGCAAATCACGTGATATAATAAATAGTTTCTTTCATTTACCATTCTGAAAGAACACCAAGTATTACAGTTCTAAAAATCTAAAACATAAAAATGACTATTTGTTCTTAGAATAGCATAGTAAAAGTAGAATAAATGCTATTGATGCTTCTCCTTTATATACCCTTTCATTTCAATGAATGTGTTCATTGCAGACAAGAAAATAAATATCATTCTTAATGAAACAAGATAACTATTTGCAATTCCAAATGATATTTCAGAGATTATTTCTTCTGTGGCAGCAACGCGCCGGTCACCAGCTAGTTTTTATATAAATTAACCAATTTGATTTCTCAAACGATTGTTAAATCCCTTGAGAATCTTTTCGTCTCAAATGATACGATCTGTTCAAAGTGATTATGAGTAAAAGTATTCGAATCCAATGATGAAAAAACAGTCCTAGGTATTCTCAAACAATTTACATTGCGAATGATTGAAACTCAAGATGGTAGACTCAAGAAAAGCATACGTTCCATTCGAAAGAATTGTCGCTGTTTGTTTAATCTCATCTGTCTTCGGATGTCTTGATAATGGAGCAATTTGTGGTGAGTTTGTAACATCGTTACAACCTTACCACAAAACAATCGTTACCTTCAAACAATCGTTATCGATAGACGTTTCCTCTGACGTCATTATCTCAAGACAAATCTAACAGCGTATGTCTTGCATCACTTATTTAACTTTGTGATACGCTGAAACATTAAAATGTACGAAAACACTAGAAATGTTTTTAAAAATTTAACTTTGAAAATCCAGTTTTTTTACAGTAGATCATTTATATCCGTTTAAACTCATTTCAGTGAAGAAAAAAAACCCTATTACACTGATTTTTAATTAATTAATTAATTAATATTTTATGACCTAATTAGCATATTACTTGAAACACGATATCTTAAATTCTAATCTTTACAGATACACCATTCTAGTTGGAAATGATGCCTCATTTGAGTTTTCATGTGGTCAGCCTTCATCAAGTTATAAAAATAGATAGTTTCTTTAAACAATTTTTTTTTTTCATCCACGATGTATAGAAAAAAAAGAGATTTTTTTCTGTCATTTTAACACACTAGAAGAATTTTCAAAAATTTTAACTTTAAAAATCCAATTTTTTCACAGTAGGTCATAGATATACGTTTAAACTCATTTCAGAGCGGAAAAACCATATTATACCTTCTTCTTGCATACAACCGACCACCCCGCCACCACTGAAAGTAGCAGTATCGACAGAATTTGTGGTGGTAAGTATGTTGCTGAATAAGTATTGTCCAGCCCTACATTGACCGATCAGTCAAACTAGCATTCTTTTTAGGGCAGTAAATGACTGTCTTCCTCCCCATCTGCACACTCTCAGACATTTGGAATGAAACTGTCAATCTTTGACATCCTGTCCTTCAGGGTTTTGAGATTACCCAGTACCATCAGTACTGTACTTAAATCATTATTGTCAATCTTCAAGTCCTTCCTTAACTCTGAGATTTCCATACATTCCATTAAATAGTGGTTAACCGTACCCATTTCCCCACAAATGCATTTATTATAAGTGGATGGTATCTTCTTATTTTAATTTCCGGATGAGGAATAAAGCCGAAAGTGACTCTTCCTTTTTTGGACATATACCATCTGTCAAACAATTGCAGTTTTATTTCTTCTCTCAGTTCCACTTTTAAAATACCACTTGATTTGTGGACAATAATATCAATATTATCTTTCTTGATTTTTAATTAATTCGTTAATATTTAATGAGCTAATTAGTATATTTTTTGAAACATGATATCTTAAATTCTAATTTGTACAGGCGCATAATTCTAATTGGAAATGATGCTGTTAAGAATTCTGCGAGCCACGTGATCCTCCTGGGCGGAGCTATCCGTCAATCACGTAAGCATCAAGAGGTCTCACTGTTGCTGCTTGTAAATACACATATGTTTTCCGGTATATATTTTTTTCGCGGAGAATCGAACTTGACCCTCGGACGGTGGGGAGTGTGATTTCTTCCGAAATAAATCACAGGGCAGTTTTCTGAGCTGGCACCCCCCCCCTCTCCATACCACACCAGAGGGAGGATGTTTGACCCCCCACGGATTTAAAGTGCACCAGACCCGCTTACATGGCGCCCCTTCGGTGGAATCGAGTCTCGAACCTGTAAGCCTACGGTTCCGAAGCTGAGATCTTACCACCAGGCCACCGCTTCCCCCAGTGTTAGATGAAAGCTTCAAAAGGAAAGAAGAAATGTTAAATTTCGCCATTTCATTGAATCTTGAAAACTGCCGAATCAGAAAAACCTAATTTCAAGTGTTTAATTCATTCCTTCAACAGAGGTAACGAAATCTGGCGATTTAAAGTATCCGATTACGTTAAAAACACTGTTTAAAGAACACAATGGCGAATTATTATTATTATGTTGATGAATTCTTGTATTTGAGATTTTTTTTCCCAAAACAGTTTTTTTTTTTTTTTTTTAGGAAAAGGAAGTTTGAATTATTATCTAGGGTCACCTATTTTTTCAGCTGAAATGTGTCTTTAGCTCCCACTTTCTCAAAATGTCAATTTTCACAAAAATTCTCCACCGTCAGCATGATATATAAAAAACCAATAGAGATACTTACGTAAGCGTTTCAGCGTATGTTTTAAATAATGTGGGCAATGACTTGAGCCGAAAGTGTTAGAGTTGGTGAAATACTTTTTCATTTAGAGGTGTTTTCATAAAAAAAAGTTGTGAATGGATGGAAAATATGCATATATGCGTATAATTTTACCCATCACTTTTTTGCATCTCGGCATTTTTCTTAGTTTCGGTCATTTCATTCACCATCATAGTCTATAACTTGCGTACAAAGAAAAATAGGATGGCTGCATTACCATTTTGTGTAGAGTGTGAACCGTTTTTGTTCAATTTCATTAAAAGTTACTCCACATTTTCCCATTTCTCAAAATATATTTCCAACATTTTTTTTGCATTTATAGCGTTTATAATTGACAATAGATCGAAAGCACCATAAATGGTTTGTATAAAATCAAATTTTTTGTATCGAGTGGATAAATTCTTCATCTTTGAATTTCCATCGATGTCCATGTGGTTTCCTCTTACGCTCTAAAAGGCTTTGACGATTTCAGTTGTTGAAAAAAAGCTATCACTTCTATTTTTAAGAGTGCTCTCAATACTTTTTTTCAGTTCTGTCAACCACAACTCTCAATCATTGTTTTGCCCTAATAATGAAACTAATCTTTCGATAAATTTAGTCTTTTATTTTTATTAATTTATTTCTTTCTGCCATTTATTCGATGTGTTGTGTTTTTCTCTTTTTTCATTTGTGTTGTTTACTACAAAAATACAAAAAAAAGGGATTTTTCGTCTTTGGTTTTCAAAACCTTGGAACATTAAGTACGTGATGAAACAACGAAAACAATTTGGATTTCAGGTGAACAATGTCATCTTTTAGTGGAAAATCAGACAATATGTAGATATATATTTTACCCTTCCAGCGGGCGTGGCCGTCATACCAACATGAATGGTCGCGCGTATTTCTCACATAAGCTATAGTAAAATTTAAATTTTCAAAAGCGTAACTACTAAAATTAGCTTAAGCTTAACAACTTTAAATAGCTTAAGATTAACAACTACAATTAGTTTAAACATTTTTTACTTAAAAAGAAGCACAAACAATATATACATAGATTGTAATAACAATATCAAATGACCACAGGCTCACTGAATTGATTTAAAAATAATATAAAAGAAATGGCCGATGTTTTAACAGAACAATTTGCATATAAAATAAAGAAGTGTAAAAAATACAGAATTTATGTATGAAAAGGAAAAAGTAATTGAAAGTTAGATATGAAAAGGAAGAAAATAGTTTCATTGTTATTTCATTGCAACGTTGCCATTTGAGCAAATATATTTAGTTTGCTCCAAATATAAAAATTTCTGTCAAATCTCACAGCCGAACCTCGTGATTCTAGTCCGCTTTTCTTTTTGGCAGAGTTTTTTCCCTGACGTTACTACCTAGTTCGGCTTTTCTCTTTCGCACTCTTCATTTTAGTCCACTTTGTAGAGGCTTGGGTGCTTTTTGTTCAACATTTTCCTTCGTAGGTGCATTTGCCAGCAGTCGCCAGTCTAAAACAACAGATATTTATTTGTAAAATCATACAAAATCAGACGTGACAAAAACGGCCATGAGCGGTCGCGCGTATCTCTAAAATACAAATATCTGATCGACAGAGACCTATCAACGCCTCAAACTTTCGACGACAACTGAAAGTAGGTCTAAGGGAGCGGGACAAACAGCCGAGGACAGGCGTTCCTAGCGCCAACAGATCTGAAGGTATAAAACGAAATTTATCTCTAGTGCATCTCTCACATACGCGCGCCCGCTGGAAGGTTAACACGTTGAATGAAAAGTCAATTTACAGAAATCTGGCCTAAAATGACACAAACTGATTTGAACTCGTTTTTATATTTATGTTTTTTGATCGCTTTTTAATGAATTTTCTGAATCACTATTTTAACACTTTGAATGTAACGGCAATTTTAGGCTACTTTTTATTTCGGTTCATTTTACATTCATTAGAAACTAAATTTCACGCCAAAAGCTGAGGCCAAAATCTCGCCAAAGAGGAGTACGTCTCTATATTTTATTTCCCAACAGAGTTGAAGCTAGGCTTAGCAGCATTTCGATCCATTATTTTAAACGATTCTGTTAATTTCCTTACTGTTTGATGTATTTAAAATCAAATGTTATTAGTGAATCGAACTTTCGGATTCATTCTCAAGTACTTTTCAATGAAAAGAAGACAGAATAAAAGAAATAAAAAATTTCCAATCTGCATTGCGTAACCCCAACTGGTGTAGGAAAGTCAGACATGTGCGTTACTCCAATTGGCGTTGAAAGTTCGAGCGTGATTGTTGTGACATCCACTGTGTTTAAGCGTGATGACAACTGTGTTTTCATTTAAATGAAAAATTTAAAAATGATGCGTATAATACTGTTGTAGCTATCTCCATCTGCATCCATCAATAAAATGGATTGGACTGGACTTGATTCTCTGTTTTGTTTTATTTCGGGCATACAACGTAAATAAACTATTTCTACGTTAGTTGTGTGTTTTTGTTATTTAATTGCATTTATGTTATATATTTTTCGTATATGTTTTTACTTTTAGATGTGTCGTTTTTAAGTCAGGCTTCATTTTTTTTTAAATTCATCATTATTTGATAGTCTTTCGTACATATACATCGACATTTCCACGCGAACAGAGCTGCAGGTAATAGCTAGTTGTTTTATAAGCCAGATTCTTCAAATATGTCGGCGACCTTTTACTTATGTATTTACAAAACATAATAAATAATGGATTGGTGTTCAGTTTAGTTTAGTTTTATTAACGTCCCATTTCGAAGCAGGATTAGATCTATTTTGAGAGTGACCTCATCATTTTGAACTACATTCAGATGACGTGGACGACACCTGAGCTGGCACCCGCCCTCTCCAAACTTCCACACCAATCCAGAATGAATTGGTGAAGCGAATAGTAAGCAGCACGTCTAAAAGTGATAAAATTAGTAATTTTAATTCGAGACTCAGATGTTCTTTAACATTCTTCAAGAATTAAATAGCTTTACTTAAAAACAGTTAAAGTTTGTGTCCTTAAATGCTATTGTATGACTCATTACAAGCTGCAGATTGTTTTTAAATTATTTTCTCTGTTAAGTGTACGTACACGCTTGAAACTTCAAAAATTATTTGAAATGGAGGTACTTTCACTGGAAGCTCTAGTTTCGGATTTTTTTAAAAATTCATTTCATGAAGAATGATATTTTCCCGCTACGTTGCTTCATTCAAACAATCATTGCTCAACAAAAAATCGACCGAGTACAATCTATGTAAATAAAAATGAATGTTTGTCATCCGAAAAATGAATGTGCGCTCATCCGATTCTGATTGATTATTTCCAAGATTATTTCTTCTGCGGCAGCAACGTGCCAGCTAATAGTGAATAAATTAAAATAATCTGTATGAAATAGTGGAAGTTTTGCACCTCAACCAAAGTTATATTTATAGAAATAAATTCCTAATATTTATTTAAAAGTTGAAATGACAGATGAAATCTCGCTTTTCCTATTCATCGCTGATAAGAAAATCGTTAAAAAAAACTTTTCTTCAAACTGAAATGACTTTAAACATACATTAATGATTGACTGTGAAGATCTTTTAAAATTTATATTATTTATTACATTATTTTATAAAATTTACATATGTTAATATATATAAATAGATATTAATGATCTACGGAGAAAACCTATTAAAATGAATACTTATTAAAATTTTAAAATGAGAAGATAAATCTATATAAACATATATTAATGACAAAATAAATCTATATTAACATATATATAAACGTATATTAACATATATCAAAACATATATTAATATATATAAACATATATTAATGACGTACTGTGAAAAAACTGGATTTTTAAAGTTAAAACTAAAGAAAAAACTCATCTAGTGAATAACTACATCTTAAAAATATTGATATCTTCGAAATACAGCAATAAATATTTGCAGAGAGATAAGTATTACGAATTTCCTATATTGTCCCGCTTTGTGTAGTGTGAGCGTTAGAGTTAGTTGAAATAAAAAGTAGATTGATAATTGGTTAACTTAATATAATAAGTAGATTAAAAATTGGTTAATATAATTAGATTAAAAAGTGAGATAAAAATTGATAAATAAGTAGGATAATAATTGATTAATAAGTAGATTAATAATTGATTAATATAATTATATTAATGAGATAAAAATTGATTAATAAGTAGGATAATAACTGATTAATAAGTAGATTAATAATTGATTAACTTAATATAATAAGTAGATTACTCAGTGGGATAATAATTGATTAATAAGTAGATTAATAATTGGTTGACTTATTAATAAAATTAATAATTAGTTAACTTATTAATTATCTTAATTGCATAACTGACTTTAACAATTGAAAAAATAATAAGGCAGGAAACATACTTTTTGATATGAAATTGCCTGATAAATTATATTTTTTTTAAAAAATTCAAAAATAAAATATTCTTGTTATTTTGATCTACATAATTTTTCCAAAAGTAACAACCGCAAAACGATTATCGTTTTAGCTAAATAAAATGAGATCGATATAAATATTAGATAATTATTGATTAACGCTGTAGAAGTTTTTTTTTTTTTTTTTTTTTTTTTTTTTGTCTTTTCTGTGGTATTAGTAATTTTATCAATCACAGACTTTTATAATAATTATAAAAAAAAAACCTTTGACGTTGCTTACAACAAGTTTAACTTTTGAATAGGTTATACCAAAAGTTAATTCATTAAACGCGAAGTTACATGAAAATGATTTTATCAAAAATAATAAACAATATTTTTCTAAACACAGTTATTGCACTGATTTAATTTACAATATGTAGTCAGATTTTATTTGAAAGGTCTGCACCATGGAAATTGAAAACATGAGTTTTTTAGACAAGAATCATTATCAGTAATTGCGCATTGAATGTTTTGAAAACTTAGTTTCAGTTTAGATCAATATTGTTTGCGATCTCTTAGTTCTTTATTGGGATCGGTGGCCTGGTGATAAGGTCTCGGCTTCGGAACCGGAGGGTTGAAGGTTCGAGACTCAGTTCCACCGGAGAACCATCGTATGAGAGTGTCTCTTGCACATTAAATTTGTCAGGTCAAACGTCCTCCTGCTGGTGTGGTTTGGAGAGGGTAGTGCCAGCTCAGGTGTCGTCTGACCATGGTTCAAAATGACGAAGTACGAACCAAAATAGCCCCAGTGCTGCTTTACAACGGGACGTTAATATAACTAAACTAAGCTTAGTTCTTTATTAAATTTTCAAACATGAAGTAGGAAAGAAGTGTTTTGAACTTTAAAAAAAATGAACTTGAGGTTTTGACGAATCAGCATGTTTTAGACATCCCCCCTCCCCTGTTTCTAAACCTCCTTCAATTATAATGCTGTAAATTTATTTTAAAATTTTTATAGGAATTTTCTGTACACATATACATGGAAATTACAATACGACTAAGTGTTTAGTACATTTTCCAATGATCACGAACATGGCATTACTTTTAACCACTGAATTCACAAGAAATAACAAACGCCGAATTATTAAAAAATTACAAATTACAGATTAATGTCTGAAAATTGTGATAATGTAAAAATGTTTTACATGGAATTTCTATACAAATAATATACATGGAAATGACTATAGTGCATTTTCTGGTGAATACGAACACGGCATTAATTTGAACCACTGAATTCACTAACAATGAAATAGACAACCGCAGAAAAGAGCAGAGAATATCATTGCAGACTCATTTGTAATGTTTCTTCTCGAAAAAAAAAATGGGTAAATATCATGCTTCATAAAATGAGTTTTAAAAAGATCGAAATTTTTAGTGAGTTTTTAGTGAAAGTACCTGAATAAAACACCTTGTAACTCGAGAAACATTCTGAATATTGACAACATTTTGGTATCGTTTGAAAGAGAAAGGATCAGGGAGTATTTTGAAGTAGTAAAAAAATTGTATCCACTGAAATCAATTTGAATCTATTGAAGTAATTATATTTCCAATTTTCGGATCCCAGGTTTTTAAATCACATTTATAATGCAGTAGAAAAAATTTTAAACAATTTTTTATCTGAATTTTCTGTACAAATATATATGGAAATTACTATACAACTAATTGGTTAGTGCATTTTCTGGTGAATACGAACATGGCATTATTTTGAACCGCTGAATTCACTAGAAATAACTAACATCGAAACAGATAACGGTAGAAAAGGGCAGAGAATTTCATCGGAGACTCATTTGCGGCGTTTCTCCCCGAAAACTTCCAATAATAATAATAATAATAATAAAAACAGAACAGGCTCGAATAGCTCTGAATCTCAGGTTTTAAATAAAAATTATAATGATGTAAAAAAAATTTATATGAATTTTCTGTTCAAATATACATGGAAATTACTATACCACTAATTGTTTAGGACATTTTCCAGTGAATAGGAACATGACATTATTTTGAACCACTGTATTCACTAGGAATAACTAACACCGAAAAAAGACAGCCGCATGCAAAACCGAAAAAATACAGCCACAATAACTATAATTCTATAAATTTATTTTTGCATTTTTTATATGAATTTTTTGTACAAATATACATGGAAATTACTATACTATTAACCGTGTAGTATATTTTCTAGTGTATATGGTGAAAATGGCATTATTTTCAACCACAAAGTTCACTAACACCAAAACAGCCAACCGCAGAAAAGAGTAGAGAATTTCCTCTCATACTCATTTGTAACATTTCTTGCTGAAAAAAAAATGGGAAAATATCTTTTTTCATAAAATGAGTTTTAAAAAAACCCGAAACCATAGCTTTTAGTGAAAGTACAAGGAAAATTCCTTATAACTCGAGAAATATTTTAAATAGGGACAACATTTTGGTAAGCTAACGGATCAGAGAACACTTTGAAGCAATAAAAACATTTGAATCCACTGAAATCAATTTGAATCCATCGAAACAATTATCTGTCCAATTTTCGGATCCCAGGTTTTTAAAGCACAGTTATAATGCTGTAATTTTTTTTTGTAATTTATCTGAATTTTCTGTACACATATACATGGAAATTACAATACTACTAAGTGTATGGCACATTTTCCAGTGAATACGAACATCTCATTACTTAGAACCACAGAATTCACTAGAAATACTTAACACCGAAAAAAGACAAACACAATAATTATAATGCTGTAAATTTATTTTTAAACTTTTTATAGGAATTTTCTGTACACATATACATGGAAATTACTATACGACTAAGAGTACGGCACATTTTCCAGTGAACACGAACATGGCGTTATTTTGAACCACTGAATTCACTAGAAATAATGAATGCCGAATTATTAAAAAATTAGAAATTACAAATAAATGTCTGAAAATTAAGATGATGTAAAAAATTTTTGCATGACATTTCTGTTCAAATAATATACATGGAAATGACTATAGTGCATTTACTGGTGAATACGAACACGGCATTATTTTGAACCACTGAATTCCCAAACACCGATACAGACAAACGCAGAAAAGAGCAGAGAATATCATAACAGACTCCAGTGACTTCCAGTGAACACGAACATGGCATTACTTTTAACCACTGAATTCACTAGAAATAACTAACTCCGAATTATTAAAAGAATTACAAATTACCGATAAATGTCTGAAAATGATGATGGTGTAAAAAAAATTTACTATTTCTGTACAAATATTATACATGGAAATGACTATAGTGCATTTTTCAGTGAATTCGAACATGGCGTTATTTTGAACCACTGAATTCACTCACACCGAAATAAACAACCGCAGAAACGAGCAGAGAATATTATCTCAGATTCAATTTTAATGTTTCTTCCCAAAAACTTCCAATAAAAAAAATCCGAACTGGCTCGGATGGCTTTTTCTATCCGAGCTTGTGTTAGGCGGGAGAAAAAAAAAAGTAATCTTCTTTCGGAGCGGGTCATTAAGAAGGGGACGGTTGAGAGAGCAGGCGAGATACTCTTCTTCCATGCATTGAGGGAACTGGGCCAAACGATGCGCCTCACTGCGTCGGAAGGGGTGGACTTTTTCTCTTTTTCACATTCTTGCCTTCGTTTCTTTTTCACCTGCCTCCAGACATACGGTCCGCTTTTTGGAAATATTATTTTGGATAGACGCGATTTCGTTTTCTTCGACGTAGGGTCTATGGCTTGAAAAATCTGAAAAATTAACACGTTAACTGGCAACTACGAGACGACTCGTAGGTTGCGTTGCAACAAGTACTGCTGCTGAAATACTTGTTGTTGCCTTTTTGAGAAAACTGGGACAAAAACCTGCAATTTTAGGCACTCAGAAACTTTTTCGTATATACCATAATAAAAATGCTTTGCACAACAGATACGAAGACTTTTAATACGTTGACTGCAATCTACGAGTTAACTCGTAGATTGCGTTCTTATCTAGGATCAAGCCATCTATGTTATTCGATGACACCTTCTCTGTTACAATTAAAAGATAGCAAAGAAGAGGTCATATCATTGGATGGATGGTGTTAATTTATTAATTACAATTTTCCAGTAATTACTATTTGGTTGCCAAATTTACCGCCAAACCCTGAAATTATAAACGCGATCCCCGATGAAGAGAAAATAACAACGCCCAACACAATATATATATATATACACTTTGCATGTATTTTATTGCCATTTTTCCATGTGGATTACTAGAATCTATTAAAATGAGTATATTCTGAGAATAATAAAATTATGAATGAAGGCTTCTTCAGGAACTTTTAAATAATTTAGTATTATTAGCTAGCATTTGAGGAACTTTTGTTCAATATCTTCTGCAGAATATAAATATTTATTGGTTAAAAATGGAGCCATTAGATACATTTATATTAAAATCTAGATGAGACAGAAAGCTCTTATTTTTCGAGACAAAAGTCGATATTATTTGAGAAGATCGGTAAGCTGGTTTACTTTGGTAAAAGTGTGGTGACATCTTAATACACTCGTAACAGCCACTAGACAAAGACGTACGTTTTTGCCGAATGGTTAAGTTACTGCACTTCAAACTCAAACATCGCATGTTCGATTCTTCTCCACAAAAGGAACTTCCGTGGAATCGGATTCCATTAAGATCTTAATTCAGGAAACAAAGGATCCACAAAATTTCGAAATTAAATTACTTGGATGTTGTCTGAATAGTTTTAATAGTGAGGGAAAAACGTTCATTTTATCAGTACCTTCTTTCTTTATTGTGTTTGCAGAATGAAATTTGTTCAACTGATTTAACTGGTCTTCTAGAAGTGCGAATTGACTTCATTTAAAAGCAAGCAATCTTTATTTTTAATAGACCCCATAACCGAGTAGATCTCGTCATCTAACCGTGGTTCAAAATGATGAGGTCAGTCCCCAAGTAGCCCTAGTTTTGCTTTAAAACGGGACGTTAATGTAACTAAACCCAAAACCGAATGAATATAAGTATTAATTCGTCATATAATTATTCCTGGCATAAGGGTGGCGTGTCTTCCCCTTGATTTGGGTTTCTCGGGTTCGAGTCCTGCCATTGGTATGGCTGTTCTTCCTCTATGCTCTATCTGTTCTACCGCATATTTCAGCTTAAACTGTCAGCTGGCTTGTAAAGTGCCACAAGTAACAACAACGAGCCTGCGATTGTTTTTTAGGAATATTGTACGGATAAACAACCTTGTAAAACGACTTGAATATAACTTGATATTGTAAGGATATTGATCAGTAATTTATTGTAAGGATATTGATAAGTGAGTTATTGTAAGGATAAACTTGATATTGTAAGGATAAATAACCGTGAACACAGTCCGGTGGTACGAACGAGATCAGGGAAAGTTCAGAGCGAGACCGAAACTCGCTCAACCGGCTCTGCTTCTGGTTTCGTTTCCTGCTCTGATGCCACAAAAAAGGCAACCAGGGATGAGGGGTCGTTCGGAGCCATTAGGGGGAGGCAGTGGAGTGCATCTCTTGAGGAAGGAGAGAGCGCTCGTTTGCCTGGCACGGTGGCCACATTCAGGTATCCGACTACACTGCTTATCGACCCTATAGGGGAATTTTTGTTTATCGTTATTGCTTGGCAGTTCAGTCTTCCCTCTTTCCAAAACAGTTTGTCTTTTCTAGAGAAAAGAAAGCCTCACCTAGCATCCAGGGTTACAGATTTTTTGAGTTAAATTTGTTTTTAATTTCAATTTAACTAAAATGTGTCTTCCGTTTTCTCAAAACTTCATAGTTCATAGAAACTCTCCACCGTTAACGCGATATCTCAGAAACTAATAGAGGCATTTGCATAAAAATGTCAGCGTGTGTTTTGAATAATACGGGCAATGAAACGAACCAAAAGTTTTATTGTAGGCGGAATAGTTTTTCATTTAGAGGTGTTTTCAGAACAATCAAGTTGTGAATGGATGGAAAAAACGCTTATATGCGAATATTTTTATCCATCACTTCTTTGCATCTCAAGATTTTCTTTAGATTTTGGTGCCTATCATTCGTTGTTTTATTCTGTAACTTGTGTACAAGGAAAAGCGGGATGGATGCATTATCATTGTGTGTGGGTGTGAACCGTTTGGGTTCAATTTTATTTAAATCTACCACACAATTTCCTATTTTACAAACGACATTATATTTTCAAACAATATTGCTGTATTTAGAGTATTTCGTATTATAATTGACAACACATCTAAACACCGTAGTTTGGAATAGTTTTGAAAAAATCCAATTTTTCAAACATTTTCCTTTGAACGGAGTCGGATACTTTAAGAGTACAGTGAACGAAGCAATGTGAAAAATTGAATGAAATTTTTAAACTGTCGTCTTCTAACTTGTGGTTGGTATGCTTCCTGTATCTTTTTAAAATTCTTGTTTGTGGTATATTAACCCATTTGCATCGTAGGAAAATATGAAAAAAAAGGCCCATGGAAAAATATTTGGGAATATATTCCATATCCAGAAAAATTCTTATTTCATATTTAGGTGTAAAATTGTGCAAAAGTAGAAAAAAAATCATTTTGGGCATTTTTTGTTAGTATTTTGTTCAGTGTGGTCATATTTGAAGAGTGGGATGCATATAGTATATAATATGAATATAGAATATCATTTTATATACATAGCATATAATATTATACGCTCCAGTGATAGTGACCAGGAAAATGGAGCGTATATATATGCTAATAATGCAAATGGGTCAATGATAGTTTGTAGAAATACTAGCTGGTACCCTGCGCGTTGCTGCCTCCGGAAAAAATGATATGAAGTGCTATCTATAAATCATTTGGAAACGTTTTATCGAAACAGGATGGACGGTACGATAGTACATAAAATACGAAAAATCAGATATGCATTTTTACATAATAAGTTTGTGTATTCTTTTAGGATTGGAAAACTTAATAATAATCATCATCATATTAAATAATATTAATAATAATTAATAATAATCAATTAATCATTTGGCAATGTTTCATCGAAATAGGATGAATGGCACGACAGTGCATAAAATATTCATTTTTATGCATTAGATTTGTGTGTTCTTTTAGAACTGTTAAACTTGGCATTCTTTCAGAGTGGTGAGGAAAGAAACTATTGATTGTGTCTCGTGATTCGTTTCATATTCGTTTAATTTTAGAAAATGGGATTAAAATAGTTTCTTTCAAAATGGATTAAGCATAGAAAATATATTTATACCATGCAATCTTTAATATAGTTGAAAAGATAATATTTTGAAAATAAAGAAAGTGCAAAATGATTTGTACTATAACATTTTTGGTGGTTACTGCGAAAAACGTTAACATTAAATTGAAATGTAAAAACTCCAGGGTTAGTCTCCCCAACACTTTCTTACCTGCTGGAATTTTTACCTCTGTGCATGACATTTGGGTGCAATAGCCACAAAATATGAGCCTTTCACTTGGATTTAGCATTCCTAAAGAATCTGTTGTCTCCTCGGCGAGTTATTTGAACATTCATCCTTCGTAAATAAATGGGGTTGAGATTCATTTTTTTAAAAAATTTTAGATAATTGTAGTGTCCTTATAATCCTCAAGTAGGCGTAAACAATAAGCTGACCCAATTTCATCGCCATCGGATGAACGGTTTAAGAAGGCTCAAGAGACATACAGACAAACATTCATTTTTATTTATATTGCTTAATATTTTCCCATTATATACGAGAAAAATAGCCCTAGCGTGGCTTCTCAAAAGGACGTTTATGTAACCGAACTAAACTGCAATTCTTCGGTGGAATCGAACCAGAAGCTTCTGACGCCGAGACTTTGACCCCTGTGGATCATTAATATATGTTTAGACTTTATTCAGTGATCAAAAAACATATTACACTAATAATTAATTAATGAATTAATACTCAACAAGGTAATTACCATATTATTTGAAATACGACATCTTAAATTCTAACGTGTACAGACATGCCATTCTAGTTGGAAAGGTTGTGTAATAGGAGACTTCGTGTTGTCTGCCTCCATCAAATCTGGAAATATATAGTTTTTTTTTAATTTTTAAAAGTTAAAAAATTCAAATTGTTTTACAGTCCGTCATTAACATATGCTTAAACTTCTTTCTGTGAGAAAAAAGCATACTGAACTAATTATTAATGAATTAATTAATATTTAAGGAGCTAGTTGATATGTATGCTTTTTGAAATATGCTAATTAGAATTAATTCTAATTCGTACAGACATCTTAAATTCTAATTTGTACAGACATGCCATTCTAGTTGGAAATGATGCCCGATATTATTCTTCAAGTTGATTCAATTATTTTTGATTCTTCAATTTTTTGTTGAGTTATGATTGTTTGAATGACGCAACAGAGTGGAAAAGTATCATTTTTCATAAAATGAGTTTAAAAACCACTGCCGAAAGTAGATTTTTAGTGGAAGTACGTCAACAAAAATCAACCCTTGTAGCACAAAAATATTATATAGCATTGTATGACATTGGTGTATATTGGCTATATTATTTAATATTGTAGAATATTGTTTAATATCGACGAATATTGCTAGAATATTGTTCAGTATTTTGCAACAGACTGGGAACAATTCGAGATATTATTTCGAATACGGACAACATCTTGGAATCGTTTGAAAGCTAAAGGATTCGAAGATCACTTTGAATCAATAAAAAATATTGAACAATTTTCTAGTGTGTGCTTAGCTATCGTGCTATCTTAGTTAGCAAATCGTGAGTTAGAACGAAGTTTCTAGTGCGTACTTAACTTTAAAATGGCAGATTCGAATAACATACCTTGCATTCTGTTTTATTTTAAAAAATAATTATTATTAATTTAAAACTATGGTTTTCAGATGTTCTGTCAGTTAAGACATAAAATGTTATAAATACAACAAGATTATTTGAAAATATCATATATTTTGAGAAATAGGGAAATGTGTTGCAAATTTTAATGACATTGAACCAAGATTAAGTTAACCGTTAACACTCTACACAAAATGATAATGCAGCCATCCTATTTTTCTTCGTACACAAGTTATAGAATACAATGATGAATGAAATGAACCAACATCTAAAAAAAATGTTGAGATGGAAAGAAGTGATGGGTAAAAATATACGCATATATCCATTTTTTTCTTAAATTCACAACATAATTTTCCTAAAATCACATATAAAGGAAAAAGTATTTCACCCACAATCAAACTTTCGCTTCATTTCATTGCCCGTTTCATTTAAATTTCCGTGAAATTTTTATCTATATACCTGTATTAATTTTTGAGATATCATGCTAGAGGTGGAGAATTTTTACGGAAAATTAAAGTTTTGAGAAAAATTGAAATAAAAAACAAATTTTTGCTCAAAAAATATTTGACCCTCGATGATAGGTCAGACCTTCCTTTTCCTAGCAAAGATGAACTATTTTGGAAAGAGGAAAGTTTAAACAACAAGAAATAACAACTTTAAAAAAATCGCCAATATGTTCGATTTTTACCCTAATCGGATACCTGAACCAAAAATGTTTAAACATCGACTGAGCGTAGTAAACACAATGAGGAAATAATCGTTGGAACCGTTTCAGTCGGTAATCAATCTTCGTCTAAAAAATCTTGTCAACATCATTAATTATAAAAGTAATTAAAATTCTCGAGAATCTGTATTGGAATATATCGTTACAGACCATTTGGCAATTATCACAGATGTTTTTTTTAACTGATTAGGATTTTTCCCCCTATTTCATTGCATTTAAAAAAGAGAAACAAACTTGCAAAACCTATCGTCAATTGTTGACGACATACTCACAGATAGATAAATAGTTTTGAAATGTACTTTGAGTTACTTGTCAAGTGTTTGTGTGAACAATTTCAAACTCTTTTGATAAATATTCATTTCAAGTATAAATAATTATCATGATTGATTAATTGAGTAGTTACACTTATACTTTTGCGATATTTTATAAAATATTATTTGGCACTCGACGCATTGCTGCCGCAGTAGAAATAATCTTGGAAACATCGCTTGAAATTTGAAATCGTTATCTTGTTTCACTAAGGATGGTATTTATTTCACTTGTTGTCAGTGAATGCATTCATTGAGACGGAAGGGTATGTAAAAGAATACCATAAATAGTATTAATTCATTATTTATTAGTCTATTCTACAAATAAATATTCATTCTTATGTATTAGATGTGTGTATTCTTGTATGATTGAATTGTGTATCGTGATTACCACCTTAAAATTTATCATTCTTTATAATACTTCTCGATGAATATAAAGTCAAGTATGTCTCAACCTTCTGATACATTAAGTACTATTGCTGCCGACGAAAAAAATATTATTAAATGCAATCAGTCAATCACTTGACAATGTTTTGTCGAAACAGGATGAACGGTACGACAGTACATAAAATATTCATTTTTATGTGTTAGATGTGTGTATTCTTTTAGAATTGTAAAACTTGGTGTTTTTTCAGAAAGGAAAAGAAATAAACTATTGATTGTATTCCGTGACTCGTTTCATATTCATTCAGAATTCTCAAGTTTAATGTTAGAAAATGGGATTAAAATAGTTTGTTTTAAAATGGATTACTTTCAACTATTATTTTATTAGTCCATACATATCATATTAGTCCATACACGGTGTACATACAAACTAGAAGATTTGAAAAAAAATTAACTTTGAAAATCCAATTTCTTCACATATATGTTTAAACACATTTCAGTGAGAAAATACCATATTGCCATCATTATTAATTAATTAATTAGTATTCACTGAGCTAATTAGATTATTTTTGAAACACATCTCAATTTCTAATTTGTACAGAACACCATCTTAGTTGGAAAGGATGCCTCATAGGAGTCTTCATGTTGTCTGCCTCCATCAAATCATGAAAATATACAGTTTTTATTTAAATTTAAAAAATTAAAAAATTCAATGTTTTTTTCACAGTTACTTTTTACAGTTTCATTAATATTTATTTAAACTCCCTTCTGTGAGAAAAAAAAACATACTGCACTGAGAATTTTAAATACATCAGCTAAAATTTGTCTCTAACTTCCATTTTCTCAAAACTTTCATTTTCATAAAAATTCTCCCCGTTCACATGATATTTCGAAAACTAATAGAGGTATTGACATAAACATTTCAGCGCGTGTTTTAAATAATAGGGGCCAAAAGTTTCATTGTTGGCGAAATGCTTTTTCATTTAGAGGTGTTTTTAGAATAAATAATCTGTAAATTTATGACAAAAATGCATCTATACGCATATAAATTCTTTGCGTCTCAAAATACTTTATGCTTTTTTCCAAAAGGAAGGCCTATCATACAAGGGGATCGGGATTTTATCTTTATTTTTAACTTTAAAAATCCAGTTTTCTCGCCGTAAGTCATTAATATATGTTTAAAATCATTTCAGAGAGACAAAACCTTATGATTAATTAAATTAATGTTTAATGGCCTAATTAGTCTTTTTTTGAACGTCGATATCTCAAATTCTAATTTGCACAGCCACGCCATTCTAGTTGGAAATGAGGACTCATAGGAGTCTTCGTGTGGTCTGCCTCTATTAAATCATAAAAATATATAGTTTTTTCATCGCCAATGAATAGAAAAAGCAAGATTTTTTCTATCATTTTAACTTGCAAATAGCTGTTAAAAATTTATCTCTGTAAATATAACATTGATTGAGGCACGAAACATCCGCTGTTTCATACAAATTATTTTGATTTATAAATAATTGTATTTCGCTCATTTCTTGTTGAGTTATCATTGTTTGAATAAAGCAACATAAATATTATTCTTCATAAGATGAGTTTAAAAAAAACTAGAGTTTTTAGTGAAAGTACCCCGAGAAAAATCCAAGAAATATTCCTACAATCGACGCTACCTTGTCATCGTTTGAAAGTAAATAAATTAGAGAACATTTTTAAGCAATCAAAGAAAAAATTCGATATTCTGAACGATTGTCGAAGTTTCAAGTGTCTACGACCTTTAAAAGTAAAATTTCGAACAGATAATAGTGAATAATTCAAAAATTGAACGAAAAAACAATTTTCAATGAAGCAATATAAAAGTTGAAATGAAGCCATAAAAAATAAAGATAGACTTTTAGATGTTACTTTACCGTACTCTCAATGAAGAATTGTAACTATCGCCATCTCCTGTAATTAAAATTAATATCCCATAATGGTAACAGAATAAAATAACAGAGTTTGGATTTCCCATAGTCTCCTAATCAAACAAGAAAGCGATCGAAAAGGGCTTTGCTATTCTAATGCGGTGATGTTAAATCTACACTAATATCATAAAAGTGAAAGTTTTGATGGATGTTTGCTACTGAATTAGAACAGCTGAACGGAATGGGATGACATTTCGCACAAAGATAGATTAGAGTTGAGAATAGAACATAGGCTACTTTTTATGCCGGTTCATTTTTTATTCATTGAAAACTAACTTTCGCGCCAAAAAGCGGAGGACAAATCCCGCCAAAGATGAGGAAGGCTCCAGATTTTTCCCCAGCAAAGTTGAGGGTAGGCTTGGTAAAATTTCGACCGATTATTTCAAACGATTCTGTTTATTTTCCTTGTGTTTGATGTATTTAAAATCAAATGTTGTCAATGAATCGACCTTTCGGATTCATTCTCAAGTACTTTTAAATGAAAACGGAATAAAGGAAATAAAAAAATGTCTAGTCTGCATTGCATTATCCCAACTTGCGTTGGAAAGTCAGGTATTTGAGTAACGACAGCTGGTGTTGAAAGTTCACGCGCGATTGTTTGCAACTGTGTTTTCATTTAAATTGAAAGCTTAAAAGTGATGTGTATAAAAGTGTTGTAATTATCTCCATCTCGATCCATCAATAGAATGGATTGGACCGGACTCGATTCGCTGTTTTGTTTCATTTTGTGTGTACATTGTAAATAAACTGTTTTTACGTCAGTTGTGTGTTATTTAACTGCATTTATGTTATGCATTTTTCGTGTATGCTTATACTTTTAAATGTATCGTTTTTAGGTTAAGTTAATTTTTTTATTATTATTTGTCATTACTTGGTAGTTATTCGTACATATACATCAAAATTTCCTCGCGAACAGACTCGCGGGTATGCTATAAAAACCACTCTTCATTTCGCATTTTTTTCAGCAGGTGGTTCTTTTTAACGAACTGTTCGTAATCCGATCCCCTGAACTCAGTGCAGAAGTTGAAAAAGGAGATCACAGCATCGTCAAAAATGACGGCCAGGTGCCGTGATGACCGTCACTCCACAATGATTTGAAAAATGGCACATTATGCCTTCCTTTTAGATAAAATAACGCTGCAAAATGTCGCAAAACTGATTACGTCGAATTGAACAACCAGATAGGAACTATTTAATGAAGAAAATAGATATCTCTATAAATAAAAGTGAATGTTTGTCTGTATGTCTTTTATGCCTACCATTCATCCGATGGCAATGAAACTTTAAATACGTATTGCTTGCACTTACGGTTATATTGATAGTATAATTATCTAAAATTAAAATTTAAAAAAATTGGAATCTCCACCGCATCTATTTACGAAGGATTTCTCTCCAAATCACTCGCCGAGGAGACACGATAGAGTACTGAAGGTGTACTACAGAAGTACAAATCCAAGTGAAAGGTTCATATTTTGTAGCTATAGTGTCATAGCAACATTATTCAGATTATGCGAGAAAGTGTTGGGGAGATTAATCCTGGTGGTTTTAGATTTCAATTATACGCTACCGTTTTTCCTAGTAACTACCAAAAAATTGTAGTACAATTATTTTCGCATCATCTTAATTTTCACAAAATTATCGTTTCAACTACATTAAAGATTTTATGGTATAAATATGTTTTCTACATTTAATGAATTTTAAAAGAAAATATTTGAATTCCATTTTCTAAAATTAAACTTGAGAATACGGAACGAATGTGAAACGAGTCACGAGAGACAATCAATAGTTTCTTCGATCACCATTCTGAAAGCACATCAAGTTTCCAACTCTGAAAGAATACACAGCTCACAATTCTAAAAGAAATACCATTTTTAAGTAGTTGATAATATAAAATACCATTTTTAAGTAGTTGATAATATAAAATACCATTTTTAAGTAGATGATTAAAGTCAGGTAAACAAAAACTGCTTAAAAATTATTTAATGTATCATTAAATCCTTTTTAAAAAGATTAAAGTGTAGGATTTAATGAAAGGATTAATTACTTATTATTCATTGCTTTCCTTATTATCAAATTCACCATTTTTTATGTATTTGAATCGCTACATATTTTAATACAAAAACATATTTCTAAATTTTTATTGTTTAAAAAGATCGTTTTTTTAGAAACGTGTTTTTAATTAGCTGCGAAAAGGATTCTTTGTTAAACAACAACACATCGCGTACCTACTTAAGATATAATTTATAAAATAAATTTATTATCATTTTTTTCTTTCAAATTCAAGGTTGTAAAAGAATCTGAATTATGAGTAATAACTGTTTAAAACACTGTTTGATTCGATTTAATATGGAAGTCAAAGTAGTATTGATAGCATGCATTTTACACAAATATTACTATTTCAAAAAATAATATTTTTAAAAAAAGGGAGGAGGGGATTGATTTCCAAAAATGAACTAAAATTTCAGAAATAACTACATTTAATTAAACCTATTTTTGTTTATAATTTATAAATACTTCAATAGACAAAGTTCTAGTGAATTAAGATATCCGACTACGTTCAAAGGAATTTTTTTTTAAATTAACTTTAAAAAAATTATGGTTTTTAGATGTATTGTCAATTATGATATAAAATACTATAAATAGAAAAACAATGATCTGAAAACATAATACATTTTGAGAAATAGGAAAATGAGTAGTCAATTTCAATGAAATTGAACCAAAACGGTGAACACTCTGCACAAAATGGTAATGCAGCACTCCTATTTTCTTTGTACTCAAATTATAGAATATCATGATGAATGAAATGCACCGAAATCTGAGAAATATTTTGAGATACAAAGAAGTGATGGGTAAAAAATATACATATATATGCATATTTTCCATACATTCACAACTTGATTCTTCTAAAAGCACCTCTAAATGAAAAAGTATTTCACCAACACTAAAACTTTTGGTTCCTTTCGTTGCCCATATTATTTAAAACACACGCTGGAGTTTGTATGTGAATACCTCTATTCATTTTTGAGGTATCATGTGAACGGCGGAGAATGTTTATGAAAATTAATTTCGAGAAAACAGAAGTGAAAGAAACATTTTAGCTGCGAAATCTGTGACCCTGGATGACGGGTCAGGCTTTCCTTTTCTTTAAAAAGACAAACTGTTTTGGGAAAAGTCTGAACTACGTCTGAACGTAGTCTGAACAATCGCCTACGTAGTCGATAATCAGTGTTTTTAACGTAGTCGGATACTTGAATATAATGAATGAATTTCCCATTGAAAACAAGCATCGGACATGCATGAAACATATTCTTTCAACATCCGGTATGCCTTGTAAACATCATACCGGATGTTGAAATTATTACAGACAACTGTGGATGATTATATTTTATACATCATTAAATATAATCATCCAATGTTGTCTGTAACACTTGTGGAGTTAAAAAATATTTCCTCCTCTTAAGTCATTAGCGAATGAAAAATTATAATTTCTGCTTTGGCTTGAAAAAATTCAGATTGTTTTTCTTTAATGTTTAAGGTATTTGACTACGTTCGAAGAAAATTTTTTGAAAAATTGGAATTTTTAGGAACTATTTAAAACTGAGGTTTTTAGATATGTTTTCCATTATAATACAAAATATTATAAACACAATAAAATTATTAGAAACATGATATATTTTGAGAAATAGGAAAATGCGTAGTAAATTTAAATGAAATTGAACCAAAACGGTTCACACTCTACACAATATTGTAAGGCAGCCATCTTGTTTTTCTTTGTACGCAAGTTATACATTATGATGGTGAATGAAATGAACCAAAATCTAAGAAATATTTTGTGATGCAAAGAAAAGATGGGTAAAAATATACGCATATATGCATTTTTTTCCATCCATTTACAACTTACTTTTTCTAAAAACATCTATAAATGAAGAAGTATTTCAAAAACAATGAAACTTTTGGTTCATTTCATTGCCCCTATTATTTAAAAAACACGCTGAAAGTTTTACGTTGATAACTCTGTTAGTGTTTGTGATATCATGTTAACAGTGGAGAATTTGTATGAAAATGAAAGTTTTGAGAAAATTGAAGATAAATAATAGCCGAAAAATATGCTTTATTTAGAATTCCCCCAGATGATAGGTGAGGCCTTCCTTTTCCTAGAAAATATACTCGTTTTGCGAAGAGAAAATTCTGACCTGCGAGAAAAAAAAAGTTGGAGAAAAGTAAATCGCCAATGTGTTCGATAACCAGTGTTTTTAACGTAGCCGGATACTTTAAATCTATGATTTGTCAACATGCGAATAAACAAAAAGGAATAATAAATCTACACTAATATATAAATGTGAAAGTTTCGATGGATGGATGGATGTTTGTGACTCCATCACGCCAGAACGGCAGAACAGAATGGGATGAAATTGAGCACAGATTCGAGTCAGGAATAGAACAGAGGATACTTTTTATTCCGGTTCATGGAGTGGTAAATTTAGCGCCAAAAAGCTGAGGGAAAATGATGAATAAAATAAACCGAAATCTTCAGATTCAAAGAAATGAGGGGTAAAAATATACGTATACATGCCTTTTTTTCCATCCATTCATAGCTGAATTTTTCTAAAAACGCACAAAAATGAAAAAGTATTACGCCAAAAATAATATTTTCGATTCCTTTCATTGGTCTTATTATTTAAAAGACACGCTGAAATTTTTATGCCAATACCTCCATTAGTTTTTGAGATATCGTGTGAACGATGTAGAATTTGTATGAAAATGAAAGTTTTAAGAAAAGGGAAGACACATTTTAGCTGAAAAATATGTGACCCTGGATGATAGGTCAGCTCTTCCTTTTCCAAGAAAAGACAAACTGTTTTGGAAAGAGGAAAGTCTGAACTACAAGAAATAACATTAATAAAACATTCACCAACGATAACCTGTTTTCTTAACGTAGTGCGACACCTTAAGTATTAATTAATTAATTAATAATTAATATAACAGGGCCACTTTCTCATTGAAATAAGTTTAAACATATATTGTGAAGAAATAGGATTTTTTAAACTCAATTTTAAAGAAATTTTTTAGTGCGTACGTACACTTTAATGGCATTTCCCAAATTAGTTGCTTCACATCTCAATCGCTTTAATATCAACTAAACTGCAATATTGTGGTTAACTCTTCATTAACTGACGGTACTTGAAATGACTCTTTAAATCCACCTTGTATCGTTACTATAGGACTATTTTTGCTGATGGTATTCTAAAGAACATGGAGAATGTCCCCCAAATAACGTAAAGTTAATATAAGCTGAAAGTAGGAATTAAAAATATTTCATTAATAGTTAAATTAATAAAGATATTTCTGTTAATGACGGTTTTTTCTTGGGTTCCCTGGGATGATTCTGAGAAGGAAACGAAACGACTGGTGCAAAAATGAAGTTGAAAAATGGACGGCAACATCATTCGGTAAATGAAGGGTTGAAAGAAAGCCTTAATATCATCTAAACTGCAATATTTCTTCCGCGTCTCTGTACTTTTATTTCCTGTCAGTGATTTGCTCTCCGAAGAAAGAGTCTTACTTTCGAGAAAGAACCACCGACCTATTTACATTCCTTTTCGGGAAGTATTCGGTCGTGTTCCTCTGCGTCTTCCAAAAAAAACGCACATCAAAATCCCATTTGCTTCCGCTAAAAGTTAACCAGCGAATTTGACGATAAGTGCCGCCGTTCCCTGTCTGAAGTTTCTGATATCTCTCTCGAAAAGATTACGTTCGATTCTCCGTTACGGCTGATGATGGTTGAGTGGATAAGAATCTGGATGGTTCTCGACCCCCTCCCCTCTCGAACGTCAAGCTCCGACGAGCACCGGGTCTGAGATTGAACCCAGATAATACACAAACCTGACCAGAGTTTCGGTGGAAAAAGACTCCAGTTTACAGCAACGTACAAAATGTACAGCAACGTAATTACAGTAACGTACAAAATGTACAGTAACGTCAAAGAAAAAACGCAACAAGTTTACAGCAACGTATAAAATGTACAATAACGTAAAAGAAAAAGCGCGACAAGTTTAGAACAATGTACAAAATGTACAGTAACGTCAAAGAAAAAGCGTCACAAGTTTTACAAAATGATTTGTTGCGCTTTTTCTTTGATGTTGCTTTGAGTTTCGCAGGTCAAACTCTCTCTGCATTGTTTTATCATTCAGATCCATCTTATGCCTAAGAGAGATTGATTCGCAAACTGATTATAAATTATACAGAGTGTGGCGATTTGTATTGTGGAGTCACGCCAATGCGGAGATTGAATCGTCGCTCGTTACAGCTTACGCTTTGCAGCCGAGTAACATATCCACAATACAAAAGTGACCACCGATGTTTAGGGGATGTTACGGGCTTTAGTGGCCACACCAGCTTCAAAATCACAAACTTCCACACCACACCAGCTGGAGGACGTTTGGCACCGATTTAACGTGCACCATACCAGCGTACGCTGCTGTTCTTCCGTGGAATCGGGTTTCGAACCTGCAGCCCTCCGGTTCCAAAGATGAGACCTTACTACGAAGACACCACGGCCTCCCATCATTATGGTGAGCGAAGAGCGTGTTCACTGTCCGGGGTCACATGGAGATATGTGTTGGCTGGAACAATGCCAATGCGAAGATTGAGTTCCGCCAAGGATCGTATTTACGACCGCGCGACTTGCAGCCTCCTAACATATCCCCTATACGAAAGAGAACACCCATGTTTAGTGGCTGTTACTGGCTTATCAATATACCACTTAAGCACTCTCCCACCAGTGAGTCCGTGAAGAAGCGAACGATTCTTTAAGCACAAAACGATATGGAGAGAAAAAAAAGGTTTTTTCGATGGCGTCATGGCGAGCGAAGAGCACTGTTTGAGGTCACTAATATGGCGGGTTGTATTTGTGGTGTCGCGCCAATGTGGAGATTGAATTCCGCCAAGGAATATTTAGTTGGCAATATTTTGCCGTGTGATAAGGCCTTTATATTCGTTAATTTACGGGATTAAAAAATATCCAACGGTAAATAATAAAAACAAATAAATTTTGGTACGATACATTTATCTTAGATTCTATTATTCAGATTTTGGTCCGAAATGCAGTCGGAATAAGCAGATCTGCAACTGAAAAGGATTTTTTCCCTAATTCACTGCAAATGTTAAACAAAAAACAAATAAGGAAATTGAACAAATCCTTTGATGATGATGTCGTGTCCACAGAAAGGGGGTGCAGTCGCTTCTGCGAATCAAGACCCCTGAGGGCAGAGGTCTGACTTCCAGCTCCAATGAAGGTGACACACGCTTTCGTTTGCACGACCCCTTTTCACAGGGGGGCACATTCATACATCTCACAGATAGAACAAGCATGCCCGAACCGGGACTCGAACTCGGGAAGCCCATATCACGGGGAAGACACCTAAGCCAAGACACCGGCAACAGATCCTTTATTTGCATTCAACTCGTTTTAGTAACGATTCATTCCGTTTCATTTCTTGTTGAATTCTGTATTCGTGGTTCGCGATGAACAGATAATATTTTGAAAATATATCCTACAAGCTGGTACCCGGCGCGTTGCTGCAGCAGGAGAAATAATTTTGGAAATATCGATTGAAATTTAAAATAACGGTCTTGTTTCATTAGGAAGGATATCGTAAACGAATACATTCATTTCCTTCAACATTCATGGAAGTTGGAGGATTTTCAAAGAGAAGTGTCATTAACTTTCATTTTATTATTTTTTTATTTAATTATTCAAGAGTATTAGGATTGGCAATATTTGTTTGTTTTTCCGTCTTCAGCACAAACAAATTAATTTCATGACTGTCCGACTCCTCAGCATCCTGTATACAACTGGTTATGTGGGAAAACTATTGGCGAGTTCTTTTGACAATAATCCATGGTTAATAGATGAGGTAAATAGACCTAAAAAGGATTTCTATAGATGACATAATTTTATTCTGCCTATAATCATCCCGTAAGTGCAAGAAATAAGTGTTCAAAGTTTCAGCGCCATCGGATGGGCGGTACGGCAGTGCATCAGAGGGTAGTGACTTAGTAATGCCTTAATAAACCAGATCTGCATAAGCCAATAACTGCCACTAAACACCAGTGCTCACTTTTGTATAGGGGATTAGTTCCTCGTCTGCAAATCGGAAGATGGCAGGTTCGATCCTGGGCGGAGTTTAACCAATGCATCGGCACAATTCCGCCAACACCTACGCTAAAAGAGACACACGGAAAAACATTCCTTTTTGTTTACATGGATGTCATTTTTAGAGCTTCAAGATAAATTCTCCTCTCCGCTTTCGTGAAATCCGCTACTTCGGTCATAAAATATGTTCTTTACTTCATGAAATTCAATTTTATGAAAAGAAACCAGTTAACGAATGAGCGATCTTTCACTAATTATTAGTTTGGTTGAGCAGTTATCTGCTTTCTGCCAAAGCAAAAAGTAATACGCAAATATTATCTCTATAAATACAAATGAGTGTTTGTCTTCATGTCTCTTACGTCTTCCAAAACCGTTCATACGATGACACTTCCTCAGCTTATTGCTTACGATTACGCGATGGTCATAGGCAGAGTACAACTATCTAAAATTAAAAATAAAACTTGAATTTCAACCGCATCTATTAAAAAAAGCATTCCTCTCCAAATAACTCGCCGTGGAGGCAATAGATTCGGTAGAAAATCCAAGTGAAAGGTTCATATTTTGTAACTATAGAACATAAATGCCATGCAAGTCACTCTCAGAGGTGACAACTTTATGGCAGATGATGCGAGAAAGTGTTTGGGGGAGACCAACTCTGGGGGTTATTAATTTTAATTAAACATTTCTTGCGGTAATTACCAAAAATATTATAGTACAAATCATTTCACACCATCTTAATGTTCAAAAATTATCTTTTCGACTCTATTAAAGATTTTCTGGTATAAATATATATGCTATATCGAATCAATTTTAAAAGAAAATATTTTGATCCCATTTTCTAAAATGAAACGAATATTAAACGAGTCACGAGGTGTAATCAATAGTTTCTTTCATTACCGTTCTGAAAGAACACCAATTTTTACAATCCTAAAAGAATACACAAATCTAATGATGAATATTGGTTTGTAAAATGAATATTGGTTTGTATTCGTATGAATATTGGTTTGTATTCGTATGAATATTGGTTTGTAAAACGAATAATGGTTTGTATTGGTAGGAATATTGGTTTGTATTGGTATGAATATTGGTTTGTATTGGTATGAATATTGGTTTG
>JAPMOQ010013324.1:107439-118161 GCA_026543055.1 Argiope trifasciata
GTATTGGTATGAATATTGGTTTGTATTGGTATGAATATTGGTTTGTAAAATGAATAATGGTTTGAATTTTATGTACTGTCGCACCGTTCATCCTGTTTCGATAAAACTTGCCAAATAATTGATTGATTGCACTTAATATAATTTTTTTCTGCTACAGCAACGCGCCGGGTACCAGTTAGTACATTAATAAAGTTTCGCATGTCAAAATGATCATTTTAATTGGTATTTTTACGCATTGTTAAAGAAATGTGACTGTTAATTGAATTGTTTTAGTAACGAGAGCAGTCAGAGGAAAATAGAAACATAAAGAAAGAAATTTTGTTTTTCTGTGCAAAATTGAACACAAAACATAAGTACGATCTAATGAATTTGGGTCTTTAAGTAAGATTTAAATGCAGTTGGTGCGGTATAAAATGGTTTAAGGTATTCGACTACGTTCGTAGGAAAGTTTTTGAAAAACGGCATTTTTAAAAATCTATTTATTATTTTTAGGTTTATTGTCAATTATAAGCAGTATAAATGCAAAAACATTATTTGAAAATATAATATATCTTGAGAAAATGGAAAATTGGGAGTAAATTTTGATGAAATTGAACCACAAGGATCAACATTCAACACAAAATTGTGATGCACCCATCCTATTTTTCTCTGTACACAAGTGATAGAATACAATGATGAATGAAATGAGCCAAAATCTTCGAAACATTTTGAGATGCAAAGATGTCATGGGTGAAACTATAAGTATAGATGCATTTTTTCCATCCATACACAGCTTCGCTTTTCTAAAAACACCTACAAATTAAAAAGTATTTCACCATCAATAAAACTATCGGCTCATTTCATTGACCCTATTAATTCAAATAAACACTGAAATTTTTTTGTAAATACATGCATTAGTTTTTGAGATATCGTGCTAACGATGGAGAATTTTCATGAAAATTAAAATTTCGAGAAAATCGAAGTGAAAGAAAAATTTTAATTATAAAAATCCTATATGCCTATATATTTAATTATGCCTTCCTTTTTCTAGAAAAGATAAACTGTTTTGGGAAGAGAAAAGTCTGAGCTACAAGAAATAATAAGAATTATCGAATGCGGTCTATAAATACTGTTTTTAACGTAGTCGGATACCTTAAACCATCCTGTTGTAACGTTTGAGACCTATCGAACGTTATTGATATTCCTAATTGATATTCCATAAATGTAAAAATGCTCATATTTTTTCTGTGGAATCGAAATCCTACTCTAATGATCCAGTTTATTCTGCAATACTAGTTACCAAATGAACCGTAACGTGTGGGAAAACTCTGCACTTGTTAGATATTTTTGATGTTGCCAGCTTTTGTAAATAAATAAAATAAAATTTGTAAACTACTGAAAAACGTCCATAGCAGTGAATTTATCTCTTTCGATATTTTTTATGGTTAGAAGATATTTCTTGATTTGTGGAAAAATCAGAAAAACGAACGAAAGTTGTTTATTCAAAAGAATCAATTATTAATTATTAAAAACACTGGTATTCGACCACTTTGGAGAATTTTTTTTATATTTTTTTTTTTTTTTTTTTTTTTTTTTTCTTTGTAGTTCAGGCTTTTTTCTTTCGAAAACAGTTTCTATTTTCTAGGAAAAGATAGGCCCCGACCTATAATCCATTTAAGTAAAACATATTTTTCAGCTAAAATTAGTCTTCCATTTTAATTTTCATCAAATTCTCCACCGTCAAAATGTTATTTCAAAAACTAAAAAGAGATATTTACGCAAAAATTTCAGCGTGTTTTATAAATAATGAGGACAATGAAATGAACCAAAAGGTTTATTGTTGGGGAAATACTTTCTCATTTGTATTTGTTCTTAGAAAAATTAAGTTGAGAACGGATGGAACTGCATCTATGTATGCATTTTTACCCATCACTTCTTTGCATCTCATGGTTTTTCTTAGATTATGTTTCATTTCATTCATCATCATAGTCTATAACTTGTGTACAAATAAAAACAGGATTGCGTCATTAAAATTTTATGTAGTATGTCAACCATTTTGGTTCAATTTCATTAAAAGTTACAGCAAATTTTCCCATTTCTCAAAATATATTATATTTTCAAATTATTTTGATGTATTTATAGTGTTTATAATTGACAATACATCTAAAAAACCTTAAATAATTTTTTTTTTCCAATTTTCCAATTTTTATTTTCTTTCGAACGTAGTTGGCTTTGCCTTAACATGTCACTCTCTTAACGGAAAAATAACTGAATTTAAAATGCAAGGCTATCATCTCATTTCTATCCTAATTCACTTCATTTCAAATTCTGCGTTTTTTGATTTTTTTCAAAGAATCCCATTACGATTAAATTGCAAAAATCGTTTTTGCGGAAAATTGGAAAATAAATAAGAAATAATAGAATACAAAACTGAACAACAGATTAATGGTGTTTTCCAAAAAATCACCCCAGGACAACCAATTATTCTCGGCATTACAGAGATTACCAACCATAAAAGGTAATGTCTAGAAGTATCATTTAGACACGCGTATTGGTTTAATACAATCCTTTATAAATTTTGTATTTATTTTGACGTCTGCTTTGCATGGCTATCAGAGAAATTGTCAAATTAATGTCTGAATACATTAAAGAGATGAATTCTCAATTGATTTGTGTGCGGTAAAACATCGAGTATCGATCTTAAGAAACGATTTTTCCACTGAAATTACGTCGGGTATCGAAGCGTTTCGAGTTGAAGAGAAAAACGGAAGCTGAGTATAATTTTGTTGGTAAAAAGGCGACTCATTTTCTCTGTGTGTGCTTGTTTTTCGGCATTCTTGGTGGGTTGCGCTTTGATTATGAGACCATATATCTAGTTTCGCCGCCAATTTGCGCCAATCACCAAATGACTTCCGCGTGGAATGTCACTCGAAGCTACTTTCGTTTCCTTCCGGTATTCCTTGGCTACAAAATAGTTAATCGATTGCTTTTCAAATTTCAAAGACCTTAACCCGTTCCCTGCCATCACCCTCGCCTGATATTAGAACCATCTGTCTACTGAGATGACCCCCTTCTTTGCTATCTGCAGTAGAGAAGACGTCATCTGATAACAGGGATGGTTTGGTCCTAGAAAAGAACGCAATCGACGAGTTATCTCGTGGTTGCCAGTCAACGTGCTAACCATGTTACTTCCAATCTGTTCGAGCAAATTCTATATTAATGGATACTTTTGTTTTTGCAAACGATTCATTCGAATGCAAAGGATGGAATCTTCGGTGTTAATTTGTTCCATCCTCCATCATTAGTGTTGCTTACTTTGCATCCAGCATTCTTCTTTTGCAACAAAAATTGGTCCAGAAGTTGTCTATAAATATGTAACTTTCAAGGCCGGATTTGAGCAGAAATTAGTAATGAAAGAGTTAACAGTTAGCATCATAGATTATCGGTCCTTCAAGTCATCAGATATCTTCTTCTTCTTGCATACAGCCGACCACCCCGCCACCACTGAAGGTAGCAGTATCGACAGGATGTGTTGGGGTCGACTGCTCAATAAGTAGGGTCCAACCTCACATGGACCGATCCGTCAAACTCACATTCCTTTCGGGCTGGTGAATAGCTGTCTTCCTCCACACACGTACACTCTCAGTTGGAATGAAACTATCCATCTTTAACATCCTGTCCTTCAGGGTTTTGAGATGACTTGGTACCATTAGTACTGTACTTCAATCCTTATTGACAATCTTCAGGTCCTTCCTTCACTCTGTGACCTCCATGCATTCCATTGAATAGCGGTGAGCCTTACCCATTTCTATACCAATGCATTTATTTTCCTGCGTCCTTCCAAATCTTTGGAAATAGGCAGGAAATCTCCCACGTCCAGATATTATTTGGATTAGAAGTGAATGGTATCTTCTTATTTCTATTTCCGGATTAGGAATAAAGTCGGAAGTTGCTTTTCCTTTTTTGGACGTATACCATGTGTCAAGCCATTTCAGTCTTATTTCTTCTCTCCATTCCCCTTTTAAAACACCACGATTTGGGGACAATAATATCAATATTCTATTTCTGTGTCGCCAACTTCGCATAGTGATCCGCCTTTTCATTACCGTATATCCAATATTGGCCTTGACCCAATTCAACTCCATCGACTAACACTTAACATTAATTTTAACACTTTTTATCTTTTCTTTTATCGTTCCTGTTACCTTATTACAATTTTGTGATGACTGTATGACTTGTAAAACCGACAGAAAATTGGAAAAAGGGGTCCCTTCTGTCCGTCCTCCACCCTTTCACAAAATTCGATGGCCATCTTTAAAGCTTGCACTTCTGCCTGGACACTTTTTGTGTGGTTCGATAATCTCACAAGACTTTTATCGATTTCTTTTCCATGGTAGTGCTCTATTATAGCAACTCCAAAACAGGAGATTGTGTTTTGTCCCTGGCATTGGACCACATAAGAAATGTTCGTTCACACGAGAGAACTCATATCTGGAAATGTGTGTATGAATAGTTGTGCTTAAAATCAAAAGTTTGTATTCTGGAAAGTAGGACTTGATAATTTTTTCAAGAATTCACCGAGAAAGTTTTGGGGAGATGACAACTTCGTTTTCTTAATGGAAAAGATTAATTGCAAAATAATAATAGTAATAATAACCAATACAATTGTTAGCTGGGTTTTTTTGGCAACTTAATATATCGGAAAAATGATTTCACTTTTCGACTAGCAACGTATATGCTTAGATTTGACAATCTCATTGGAAACTATTTATTAGAAAATTTTGATCTGGTGATTTGTTGTTGTCCTTAAAATTACCATTATTGCTTTTGGGACCAGAAGGTTCTAAAATCTTATTGCTAGTTTTAGGTATCCGATTACGTTCGAAGGAAAAAATTTCAAAAATTGGATTTTCTGAATACTGTTTTAAATAATGGTGTTGAAACGCATTGTTAATACAAAATACTATGAATACAATAAAATTATTTGAAAATACCTATTTTGAGAAATAAAAAAATTTGTAGTCAGTTTTAATAAAACTGAACCAAAACGGTGTGCACGCCAAATTGTAACGCAACAATCCTATTTTTCTTTGTACGCAAGTTATAGAATACAATGATGAAAGAAATGAACCAAAATCTTAAAAAAATCTTGAGGTGCAAAGAAGCGATGGGTAAAAATATACGCACATATGAATTTTTTCCAATAAATTTACAACTTAATTTTTCTAAAAACACCTACGGACGAAAAAGTATTTCATTAAAGATAAAACTTTTGGTTCATTTCATTGCCCATATTATTGAAAACAAACGCTGAAATGTTTATGTAAATACCTCTATTAGTTTGTAAGATATCCCGTTAACAGTGAATATTGATGAAAATATAAAGTTTTGAGAATATTGAAGCTAGAGACACATTTTAGTTGAAAAAAATATGTGACCCTGTAGTATAGGTCGGCCGTACCTTTTCATAAAAAAGACGCACTGTTTCGGAAAGAAGAAGTCTGAACTATGAGAAATAACAATTTTAAAAAAATCGCCAAATGGGGTCGAGAACCAGCATTTTGAACGTAGTCAGATACCTTAATATTGTGTGTTTATGTGAACAAGATAAGCACACAGTGGAAAAGTAATTTGAGATTCATTGCGCGGACTTCCTCTGGACAAGAAGCGGAAGTGGTGCTTTTCCGTTAGCTGGAAGCGGCGAGAAATGCCAAGTAATGCAGAATTCCACCAAATTTCGCTTGTTTTACTGACCTACCGTTACGAGAAAAACCCTAGTAACCCTAAAGTAAGAAACAGAATATTCCCTTACATTTTGGGGATGAAGGAAAGAGCTGTATTTCATTTGGCGCCAGAAGAACCGGTTAGGAGCCGGATATCTGAATCCTCACAAGCGAAATGAATCTCTCGCCAAATGAAGAGCGTTTTGTTAGCCAAATGTTGTGATCTGTTTTAATGCTAACTTCCCTCCTTACTTAGACTCGTCTACTGACGGCAACCAGGTTCAAGGTTTTTCTCGTGACTGTAGGACAGTAAGTGACACACAACAGATTTCAAAGCATGAAGTCTCACTTATTAAATAAATCCAGAGATTTTGAAATTAAATGAAATTTCAAGGATGAAAAGAGAAAATCAGCAGCAAAATGGATCTCTTCTTCAATAAGTTTTTTAATTTGATTATTTTGTCACAACTCTACTGAGAAATCTATTCAATATTAAAAAGATTTTTTTAGTATTTGTATCCGTATGATTTTGAGAAAAATTAAACCACTTCGAGAAAGCTGAATTGTGCAAAGTACCCCGAATTAGAACGAAACTTTAGGAAATTATTCAAATAGTTTTGGAAGAAAATAATATTGCTTTCGTTCTCGTTGGAAAACGGAGCTGTAATAAAATCCACAGCTATCATTTTAAAATAAATATAAAAACCCTGATAGCAGATTAACATAAAAAGTTTTTAAAATACCGGTTTTCATCTGTCTCATAACGAGAAACTCTCCAAATTCTAAATGAAGCGGCCAACCATTATGAATGTTGTAAAATATGTCTTTCGAAATAACACTCGTCCAATATATTTTAAGAGAGGAAAAAAAGACCCTTTAATCTCTAATGAAGTTTCCTTTGGCTTTTACGCGTATTGACACGTTATGAAATGATACAAAGTAAATAATTTATAATTCAACTAGGCGCGTCGCTGTTGCAGAAGAAATGGAAATATCGTTGTGAATTTGAAATAGTTGTCTTGTTTCCTGAAGAAGGATCGGAAAAATGATATTTATTTCAGAATATAATAACACTTATTTTATATGGAAATGAATAGATTCGTTGATATTGACAGATATATCGCTTAGATAATATTCATACTATTTTATTAATTATATTATTCAAGACTTTAGGGTAGGAAATACTTTTTGTTTTGCCTCTCCATCATCAGCGGAAACAAATTTGCAATCTGAAATAGAATAAATAAACGGGTCGTGAAAATATTCCCTCATTCAATAAAATTTTTAAAAATATTGCTTTTTTTTAATTCCAAAATTCAAATTCTAGACATTTCATTTGTAAATAACATGTTTTATATTAAAGTTCTTACACTTTGATTTGAATTCGCATATTTTTAAAAATTGCATGAAGTTAGAGTATAATAATAAAAATAAAATAATAAAACTTAATCAAACTAAATAAAACTTAATTAAATACTGATGAATGAAACTTCCTATTGTTGTTTTTAATTGCGTTATTATCTAAAATCTGTGAAATAATAATAAAAAAAAAAAACGAATATGTTTTTGAAAATAATTCAAATACAGTATTCCTTATTTCAATGTTATTGATCTGCATTTTAACAAATTCTCACTGTCGACATTTTTGTTATTTGTTAGAAACTTTTCATTAAAATTAAAATACACATGTTTTGTACGAAATAAAGTTTATTTTAATACAAAGGTTCAACAATATTCTTTATTTCAATGTTATTAATTTCCGTTTCAACAAATTATCACTGTCGAAATGTTAGTTATTTACTGAAAATCTCTCATTAAAAAAATTAAAGCACACATCTTTTGTACGAAATAGTACAATTTATTTTAATTCAAAGGAGATTTTTGCAATTAAATTCAATTTATTCAAAATGAATGTTTTTACTAAACTGTTCTTAACAATGGTACGTTCAAAATGAGAATTAATTTTATTTAACGCTTTCGCACATTATAATTATTTACAAATAATTAAGGGAATTTTTACTTTGTAATGTTACGCAAAACAAAATGCAATAAATCATCGCACAAAATGCTTCTTCAATATGTTGTTTTAAATTTTTATCAGTTTTTAATCAAGTTTCTGATATTTTTCTTGTAGTTTGCGAAGAATTAAAGATAATTACAAACAGAAATCTTTAAAGTTTTAATAAGCATATTAAAATTTTAGAATTTCAAAGAGTTTTAGTAAACTTTTTAAAATAGGATGCATTTAAAAAATAAAATGTAGCAACAAGGCTTTGTTTCTATATATCTATCGGCCATATCATGACTATATCACCGCGTTCTATAAACAATTTAAAAACATAATAAACTTATATAGTTCAAAATTTTGTTTGTCGTTTTTGATAGCCTGTTTTGGATTTTACTCTTTTAATTAAATCATCGTAATGTTTATTAATACTACATCTCGACATAAATTATTGCTATAGTTGTTGAAATTTTCTTTTTTTAAACAAAAATGAATTTATTAAAACAAAATTGAGACAATCATTGAAAATAACAGATTATTTTCAACTGACGTAAATAGTTTCCAACGTATAACTTTAGTCTTCGATGTGATATGTATAGTAGTAACCAAATACACTGTATGTATCTCCGCAGAAATACAAACAAAAAGCAACAGTGAAATGAAAAAAAAGATGAGAATTGTTTTGTAAAAAGAGTAAGGAAATAGTTCTTTTAAATTATTTTATTTAATAAATTATTATTTCGAAGAAAATAGTCATAAAAATGCCTATTTATTTAATCAAGAAAATTATATAAAACTGAGTGTATGTACAATATTTGCAATCAGTTTTAATTGTTTAGTTCAGTTTTAGCTAGAAATTTTAAAAAATTCTAAAAAGCCAACATTAAGGGTTATTATGACTGAATGTTAGCTTTCCAACAAAGGGAGAAAATAAAAATATTTTTTAAGCATTCAAACATCATTTTATTGCATTTACACATGATGTAAATAAATGCTAGTCATTTTTTCTTGTGTAATAAAGTTTAAAGTTTTAAGTTATGCATAGGCCTGTCACAATCAGGACAATAGTACCGAGTTTCCTTTCTGCTGACATCTAGTCTATACTTATAATAAAGCTCAATGTGTGTGTGTGTGTGCGTGTGTGTGTGTGTGTGTTGGCGCTCTGCAGGCCAGACCGTTGGACCTAAAGCTACCAAATTTGGTACATGCATACCTTGGAGGTTCGGAATGTGCACCTCGGAGCCCTTTTTTCGAATTTTTAATTAGAATTTGAATTAATTAAAATTTAAGCGAATTTTCGACGTCTTTCCGTTATAACTTCCGAAAATATTCTTGCACAAACATGATTTTTACATCAATTTAAAGATAAAAAAATTAGCTTTCTAACGGTATCAGTCTTTTTAATTTATAACGTAAGCTTCTATTTTTAACGAATTTTTAAAGAAATATTTTAACCATGTTTTTATCACGTGACTGGATAAAATAAAAGAATGCCGGAAGTTCAAATAAAAAAAATTATCACAAAATAAATCTACAGAAATGCAACTGTCAGCACGTGACAGGATAAAATAAAAGAAATATAAAATGTGATATTTTCTTTCAAAAATAAATGCAAATGATTCTATGATCGTTTGCAATATCTGTATCATTAATTCCATAAATTATCTTTATTTACAGTAAACCTGATTGAATTTAGACAGGATATGCATTGAAATCCGGACTTAATGGCATATTTATGTAATCGTTTGCAATATCTGTATCATTAATTCAATACTTTTTTCCCTTTCTCGCTTTCTTTGAAAAAAAACAACATATTTCATATTTTGGCAACATTATCGAAAAAAACATTTTTAATATTTTGGAACCATAACCGATAGTTAAAACTGATTGATTTATAAAATTAAAGAATATTATTAGGAAAAGGTGTTCGTTTAGAACTTTTCGTCCATCATCTTAAAGAAAATATTGCTTTCAGGCCAATCAATTCCCGGAATTACTTCTAGGCTAATGAATATGTGATTTAATTGAAATTTTAGAAAGCATTACTCATGGCGAACCAGCTGGTCGCCAAAGGCGGCTAGTTTAAAATAAATGAACAATCTCTAAAAACATTGCAAATAGTCTAGGGCAGCCATCTGGCATATATATTGAGCAATAAACATGATTCCGGGCTTAAAAAGCAGATTGTTTTAATACTTTTGGCGCCTCACTTTTGAATAGGCCAGCCCTGAAACATCACGGGAGCGAGAAATAGAGGTAGGAATGTCAGCCCGTCATTTTCACGGGAGCGAGAAGGAAAGGGTTAAATAAGCAAGTTTTCTAATGAAATCAAGCAGAATCAGTTAGATTTTCAAAATATAACTGAATCTATCTTTTCAGCGTTTTTATGGTATGGCGTCATCTTCAGACGGCGCTATTAATTTATCGCTTGTTTTCTTATCTTTAATTGAATAGTTTTTTGTGTTTCATTCTTTAATTACCGCACTCTAGTGATATAAAGTAAAAGCTCCTTATTGGCGCTTCCTTCATTCGCGTTTTCACTATTCGCGGATTAAAAAAATGCGACCCAATTCCTAAACTCGCGGCTAAAAATTTCTTTATTCGCAGATCTAATAAGTTCATGCAGAATAATAAAAGGATTCCAATAGGTATCCAACCCAATATCCTTTGTAAATGCCGTCCAATCGACTAATAAAAAGAGTAAAATAGATATTATACCTTTCTCTAAAGTAGGTTGTTAAATGCAAACTGCAAATATAGCCGAAATCACGAATGGAGTAGGACGAGGTGGGTTCGAGCAGATAGAATCAAGTGACATTCAGGAATTGCTGGAATCGCAAGATGAAGATCTGACTGAAACCGACTTGGAGGAAATGCTAAATTCACAGCCCATTGAAGAAGAGGCTTCAACAAGCACTGGAAACATGACATTTCATTTGAAAAATCTTAGTAAAGGGTTAAGAATGGCAAATGAGCTTTGCGATTTTTTAATGAACATTTATCCGTCTATGGAAC
>JAPMOQ010013324.1:118561-139939 GCA_026543055.1 Argiope trifasciata
TTCTGTATTCGCGGCATATTTATGGAACATATACCCGGCGAATAAAGAGCTTTTACTGTACATCTTAATATTTATTCTCTAATGGCTTTATTGTATAATAACCGCAATGCTTTAGGTCGGAATCTTAAGAAATGCAAGTGTTTTTCAAAGAATCTATAAATATGTTGTAGGTATTAAAATGCCATTTTAAAATCAGGATGCGCTTAATTTTTGTTGTAAGGCTTATTTATAACTTCCAAAATTTGAAAAGAATAGCGAACTTGCGAACGGATGACTTGATGCAATTGATTTGCTACCTTCAACTACCGCAGTACGTCTTAAGCAATCAACAATATAAAAATAGCACCAAATTACGAAATATTTTTATTCATATAATCCACTTATTTAGTTGCACGTACACACCTGAAACGTCAAAAATTATTCAAAATATCTTTTTATTGTTTCAAAGTGTACTCTGATCCTTCAGATTTCAAACGATACCAAAATGTTGTCCGTATTCTCAATATTTCTCGAGTTATGAGGATTTTTCCTGAGATAATTTCACTAAAAACTCCAGTCTGAAAACTCATTTTATGAAGAATGATATTTGTCCACTATGTTGCTTCATTTGAACAATCATAGTTGAACAGTAAATAAACCAAATAAAATTATTTATAAATCAAAATAATCTGTAAAATGTGTTATTTCCAACAGAATTTACTGTCTAAGTTAATGCCAGGATATTTTAAGTTCTTCACACGTGAAAGAGGAATTCCATTAAGGTTTACAGGCACAGTAGAAGATTGTTTTAAAAAATTGTAACTTCAAAAATATAATTTTTCCACAGTAAGCCATTAATACATGTTTAAACTCATTTCAGTGGGGAAAAAACATATTATACTCATTATTGATTAATTTATTTATTAATATTAAATGAGCTAATTTTCCTGTTTTTTGAACCACGATATCTTAAACTCTAATTCGTATAAACACATCATCCTTTTTGGAAATCGTGCCTCACATGAGTCTTCATGCTGTCAGCCTCCATCAAGTGATAAAAATAGATAGTTTTTTGACATTTTCATCAACGATGAATAGAAAAAGTGAGATTTTTTTCTGTCATTTTAACATCCATTAAAAATTTATTTCTGTTAATATAACTTTGATGGAAGCACAAAACATCCGCTGCTTTATACACATTACTTTGATACGTAAATAATTGTAATTGATTCATTTCTTGTTGAGTCATGATGGTTTGAGTGAGGCAACATAGTGGGAAAATATCATTCTCCATAAAAAGAATTTTAAAAAAACCCACCGAAACTGGAATGTTTAGTGAAACTACCTCCAGAAAAATCCTGATAACTCAAGAAATATTCCGAATATGGACAACATCTTGGTATCGTTTGAAAGTTGAAAGAGTCAGAGAACATTTTAAAGCAATTAAAATATTCGATATTTTGAACTATTTTCAAGGTTTTAAACGTGTATACGGACAGCTTAAATTCTAATTTATGAGTCTCTTATCGGTTTGATAGAAAATCAGGAGTAATCTGCCCTTGCAAGCTTGTATCGTGAAAAGATTTTCCCTGAAACCAAAGAAGCAAATCAACGCCAAAAGCAATCGTTTCACAAAAAGATAAAGCCAGTACACCTTTAGTAAGGGCTAGCTGGTACCCGGCGTGTTGCTGCAGCCAATAAATTAATATTAAGTGCAATCCATCAAACATTTGGCAATGTTTCATCGAAATGGGATGAAAGGTACGACAGTGCATAAAGTACGGACAAACAAATATTCTTTTAGAATTGTAATATTTGGTGTTTTTTCAGAATGGTGAAACTGTTTATTGGATCTCGCGACTCGCTTCCTATTCGTTAAGAATTCTGAAATTTAATTGTGGAAAATGTGATTAATTACATAGTTTCTTTTAAAATGGATTAAATCTAGAAAAGAAATTTTTACCATAAAATCTTGTTGAAACGGTCATTTTTTAAAATTAATTAGTGCACAATTATTTATACTACAGTATTTTTAGTAGTTACTACGAAAGTCGATAACATTTAAGACCCCAGGGTTGGTATCCTCAAAAGTTTCTGGAACAATCTGTCATAAAGTTGTTACCTCTGTGTATGACTTGCATGACAGTTGTGTTCAATATCATACAATATTAACTTGGATTTAACATTTCTGCAGAATCTCTTGTCTCCTTGGCGAGTTATTTGGAGATGAAACTTTGGTAAACAGATGCGGTTAAGATTCGATTTTTTTCTTCAAATTTCAGATAATTGTATTATCCCTCTTTTCAATGTAATTAATTCTCATCCCGTAGGCGTAAGCAACAAGCTGACCCAGTTTCATCGCCATCGGATGAGCGGTTTAGGAAGGCGTAAGAGGCAAACATTCATTTTTATTTATCTAGATTATTCGAAAACAGTTTGGACAGATCTCTTCCTCTACTTTTATTTATTGAGCAATTTTTGATGAGAATAAAGCAAAGTGTGTTTAAAGAAAGTGTTTCCAGGAGAATTAATTACATTGAAACAAAAGAATTACACAAAGGTCAGTTGAATTTAAAAGTAGTTTGTGACGGTACAGGAAAGTATTGAAAAGAAAGCTCTTGATTAAACAAGATATATATATATATATATATATATATATATATATATATATATATATAATTTTCTTATTATTATTGATCCTTTATTATTTATCTTATATCATATTACATTGTTTAAGATTGGGTGTCCCTTTATCTCAAAACTTGGCGACCGATTTGACGACTTTGGGGGCAAGCTTGGCAAAATATTTTGTTGGTTGATTAGTTCTTTTTACTGGCCCAAGAGCCATATGTTGGGCCAACATATGTTAGATCAACAGGATCGCAGTACCATAAAATAATATATAAAATTTAGTCATAAATGGCAAAATATTTTGAGACTTGGCGGTGGATTTGGCGATCAAATAGAAATTACTAGAAGAATTGAATTAATGAATTAATATTTGAAAAATAAAAAGATTGTATTAACATCAAGTATCATCCACTTCCAGTTAAAAAAACTTCATTTAAACTGGATTGGAGGAATGAAAAGTATTTTATTAACAATTGAAAATGTAAACAAGATATATAAATATATGTATGGGAAGTGTGTGAACTAATAGTACGAATAACTACTAATAGTATAAACTAATAATAATTGAAAAAAGGATTATTGAATCAACCTAAAATGATCAAATTTGTAGTGATTTCGAATGTAATATAATTTCAAAAGGGAAAATGTTCACTACATATAATGAATAAAATAGACAATAATTATCTTTCTCCTGTTAAATTTAGTTGTTGTTTTCTATGGATAATAAGAAATGTGTTCAGAAGTTCATAGAACGAGCTCAGCCAGACTCGGAGCCTGAAACCGGTACAGAATATCTTTCCTCAAAAGAGGACCGAAGAGTCCAAAGATGGCAGTTAGGTTTAGCGAATGGTAAGTAACTTTAGCAAACAATAGTGCCGGCTTTCTGGCATAGGAGTAGCGTGTCTTCTCCGTGACCTGGGAGTCCCCGTTCGGGCCTGGTTGTTCTGTGTTCTATCCGTGAGATGTATGAATGTACCCCCCTGTAAAAAGGGGCTGTGCAAGCAAATGTGTGTGTCTCCTTCGTGTGAGCTAGAAGTGACACTTCTACCCTCTGGGTGCTCAGGAGTCTTTACCCTCAGAAGCTTCTGCACCCCCTGTCCGTGGAAACGCGACATCATCATCATCAATGGAAAGTTTGTTTCTTTCTTGTAGGTTTTGATCATTTTTCATTAGCTGTTCTTATTTTAAAATGAGTTATAAGGCAATTTTTAAAAATGTATTTTGCTGTTGTCACAAAATTCAAATAATATTTTTTGTTTGTTTCATCAAATCTCTCGCTCTCAAGGGTTTGCCAAAGTTAGGATTACAGAAAAAAATATGAATGGAGTATTTTTACATTTATCGAATATCAATTATGAATGTCAGTAACGTTCAATAAGTCTCAAAAATATGGTTTAAACCCTTTAATACCGCAACATAACAACATGAATAAACAGCTTTCGCTCATTTTTCAGATTTTTTTTTTCCCAAATCAGGAGATATCATCTCAATGATGATGTCGTGTCCGTGTTTCCACCGAAAGAGGGTGCAGTCGCTTCTGAGGGTAAAGATCCCTGAGCACCCAGAAGGAAGAAGTCTCACTTGTAGCTCAAATGAAGAGGACACACACATTCGCTTGCCCAACCCCTTTTTACAGGGGAGGGGCACATTCACGCTTCTCACATATAGAACACACAGAAGAACAACAATGCCAATGGCACTTGTCATTGGCAAGCCCACTGAGAGCTACCAGTAATTTTAAGCCTAAATGAGCATCCCTTGTTTTTTTCAGCCTTGGCAACTTGGGCCAAGAGTACAACTTAGAAACTTTCATGCTTCACATTCGCGTGCACAATCCCTTTTTACAGGGAGGCACTTTCACACCACTCACAGATAGAACACAGAACAAGCGTGCCCGAACCGTGACTCGAACCCAGGACGTCCAGATCGCGGGAAAGACACGCTACCTCTAAGCCAGGACGTCGGCAACTTTAACAAAAAATTAAAAAAAAAACTTTTCTGAAATTGCAACTTTTGATCCACGTGGAAAAAAGCAGAACTGGAACAATGGGCAGATATTTCATCTTTTTTTTCCCTCTTTTTCTTCCATCATTTAATATCCCTTTTTTAATCTCTTCATCCCTGACATTATCTCTAATCCCTACAAATCCGATTAAGAGGCTCTTTCGGTTAAAAGGAGCCCGGGAGAAAGTTAAGATGCGAAACTGGGTGACGCGCTCACTTTCACACGCGCGATGCGATCTTGTCGTCAGCTTTCGGAACTGTGACGGGTAAAAGTAAAGTTTGAGGTACGGACCCTCGCCAAAATATCGAAAAATTTTACAAAATTTGCCAATTGTTCTCCATTTTGAAATGGCACTATTACACCCATGTGGTTCAAAAAAATTTTAATTAATAAAATTAAGGAAGAAAAAATGAGTCTTTAAAACAGATAATGGTCTTAAAAAGGGAAGAAATTAATACATTTTAAAGCAAAATGAGACAAAATTTCCATGAAATTCAACGAATTACTTAGCCCAATACGGTAAAAGTAAGGTTAAGGGTTGCCATAGGATAGCCACCGATCAAGTCGGCCACCGGTCCATATTTGGCAATATATCGACAAGAAAAAATTCAAGTTTGGCGCCGTACTTTAAACTTTACTTAGCCCCTGTAACGGATAACAAGGCTTAGGACAATATGCTGCAGAAGGGTCTTTCGAGCTACCATACTGTTTAAAGTATAGGACTACGTTAAAAACGCTGATTATCGAACATATTGGTGACTTTTTTTAAAAAATTGTTATTTTTTGCAGTTTAGACTTTTTTTTTTCCAAAAAAAGTCGATCTTTTCTGAGAAAAGGACTGGCCTATCATCCAGGGTCACAGATTTTTTAAACCTAAAATGTGTCTTTCGCTTCCATTTTCTCAAAATTTTCATTTTCATGAAAATTCTCCACCGTTCACGTGAGATCTCAAAAACTAATGGAGGTATTCACATAAAAAACTGAGCGCGCGTTTTAAATGACACGGACAATGAACCAATAGTTTTATTGTGGGTGAAAAACTTTTTCATTTATAGGAGTTTTTAGAAAAATTAAGATGTGAATTGATGGGGAAAATGCATTTATACGCATATTTTTAACCATCACTTCTTTGCGTCTCAAAATGTTTCTTAGATGTTGGTTCATTTCTATAACTTGTTCTATAACAAAGAAAAATAGGATAGCTCCATAACCATTTTGGGCAGAGTGTAAACTGTCTTTGGTTCAATTTCGTTAAAATTTAATATAATTTTTCCTATTTCTCAAAATATATTACATTTTCAAATATTTTTTTTGTATTTATAGTGTTTATAATTGACAACAAACCTAAAAACCATAAACATTTTTTTAATCCAATTTTTCCAAAAATTCCTTCAAACGTTGTCGATAACCTTAACTTCAAATGTTTCAGGATGTTTTTTAGAAGAGAAAAGTAATTAGTTTTTTATTTTAAAACTAACTTTTCAAGGAACTTGAGACGTGAATTTCCCGTTTTGAAATTCTTATTGCCTTTTACGCCACTTTAATGTAAACACTCGTCTCTAATGAGTCTGCAATGTAATCAATTAATCGGAATTAAGCATGAATCATGCGACTAGTTTGCTTTATTTAAAATTCCTGAATGTTCACACTTTGAGTGTTTCAGCCAAACAGATGCTTTTTTCTTCAAAAACCACTTAATGATACATAACACACTGAAGTGCCACCAGCTTTTTGAAAACAATAGCAATGAAATAATCAAGAATTGACTCCAAATCCTTTATTTTAGATTCCTCTTCTGTGAAGAAATTCGTACTTAACCACGGATTTCGTCCGATTGACAGTAATGAGGTTGTTTTAACTTTACAAGAAATAAAGTTTTTCTTCACTAAAGCGGTAAATGGCTACTATGTTTTAAATTCCAACTTTCTAACTTTTTCTAACTTGGCTGTGGGTTTTTTGTTTGTTTTTGCTTGCATGAAAAGGAATAAAATCAAAACCAACGAAAAGTTCAAATAATGCATTACTATCCTGTCGATGCTGCTACGTTCAGTGGTGGCGGGGTGGTCAGCTGTATACAAGAAAAAGGAGGCACAGAGTGAAAGAAAAACCTGAAAATGGTAAATAATGATTTGAGTGCAGTACGGATGGTACCGGGTCATCTCATTTGGCATTTGTGGATAAACTGGCACGGTTTACCACTTATATTCAATGTATAAAGGTATTTTAATGGAATGTATGGAGATCTCAGAGTAAAGGAGAAACCTGAGGATTGTAAATAATGATTCGAGTGCAGTATTGATGGCACCAGGCAATCTCAAAACCCTGAAGGATAGGATGTCAAAGATGGACAATTTCATTCCAACTGCTTGAGAGAGTGCGGGTGGGGAGAGAGAGAGCTATTGACCACCCCGAAAGGAGTGTCGGTTTGACTGATCGGTCCATGTGAGGTTGACCAACACTTATACAGCAGTCCACCGAACAAATCATGTCGATGCTGCTACGTTCAGTAGTGGCGGGGTGGTCGACTCTGCAAAAGAAGAAGTAATAATTTCTTAGATTCACTTTAAAAAAGGGAGGGGGCGGGTATTTTAAAGTCGTTTTCTTTACTATTCTTCTCATCAGTTGAATAAACATTTGGCATATAAAATGAGCAAAATTGTCTGCAACAATGATTTTTTCTCCCGATTTTAATTTTTAATCAACATTTTTATTATTATTAATTTATAATGGACTTCTTACTATTGTTTGAAAAGGAAATGATGAATTCAATTAAAGTATTCAAACAGAAATCGTCAAATCAAGGGAGTCGACATCCGAGCTTAGAGGTAGCGAGTCTTCCTAGTGTTCTGGGCGTCCCGGGTTCGAGTCCCAACTCGGACATGGTTGTTATTCTGTGTCGTATCTTTGAGGAGTGTGAATGTGCCCACCTGTAAAAAGGGGTTGCGCAAGCGGATGTGAGGAATGAAGTAGCTAAGTCTTAAATTTAAGTCTTGACGCTACTGAAAACTCATTTAGGCTTTGAATTGTTAACAGCGATCAGCGGGCTTGTCAATGAGAAGTGCCATTGGAAACAACAACAAGCTGTCGAGATTTTAACGAATCTTTGCATTTCACGCCTTTCTGAATCCGATAAGCAAAATTTTGTAATTTTAAGCAATTTTTATAATAATTAACTTTGTAATATATTATTAATAATTCGGTCGCTTTCGCGTTCTCTTGCAGTCCAACAGAAAGACTTCTGCTGAAGGGATTTCATTGAAAATCTGACAGAAAATTACAAATTTATTGCAAAATACCACATGCAAATTTTCATACGTTTAGCTGAAGGTGTACGTACACACTAGATTTTTTAAAAATTTTAACTTTAAAAATCCTGTTTTTCCACAGTAGGCCATTAATATGGGCTTAAACTCATTTCAGAGAGGAAAAAATATATTACACCCATTGTTAATTAATTAATATTTCAGGAAATAATTAGCATATTTTTTTTTAAACACGATGGATTCCAATTTATACAGACGCACATTTCTAGTTGTAAATGATGCCTCACATGAGTCTTCATGTTATCTGCCTCTTTCAAAATATAAAAATATAGAGTTTTTTAAACAATTTTTTATCAACAATGAATAGAAAAAGCGATTTTTTCTGTCATTTTAACATTCCAAATAGCTATTAAAAATTTATATCTATAAATATAACCTTGATGGAGGCCCTTAAAAGTGTACCCTTAATCATCAACCCTTAATAATGTATTTCTATAAATATAACTTCGATTGAACTACAAAATATCCACTGTTTCATATAGATTCTTTTGATGAATAAATATCTACATTTGGCTCCTTTCTTGTCCAGTTAGGATTGTTTAAATGAAGCAACCTAATGGAAAAGCATCATTCTTCATAAAAATAGTTTTAAAAAAATGAACTAGAATTTTTAGTGAAAGTACCTCCAAAAAAATCCTTATAACTCGAGAAATATTCTGAATATGGACGACATCTTGGCATTGTTTGAGAGCTAAAGGATCGGAGCACTTTGAAACAATAAAAATATTCGATATTTTGAACTATTTTCGAAGTTTCAAGTGTTAAAAATTCCTTTCTATAAATATAAGTTTGATATAGGTACAAAGCATTCATTGTTTCGTACCGATTTTTTTTATATATAAATAATTGTATTTGGTGCTTTTGTTGTTGTGACTGTTGCTGTTGTTGCGTTATTGTTTGAAAATCTAAGGATTTATATAACATTCTTCATAAAATGAGTTTAAAAAAAAACCTGAACTAGAGTTTTTAGTGAAAGTTCCTCAAGAAAAAAAAAATGCTTATAACTCGAGAAATATTCCGACAACATCTTGACATCGTTGAAATTCAAAAGATCAGGCTTCGGAACCGGAGTGTTTCAGGTTCGAGACCCGATTCCACCGAAGAACAATCGTGTAAGTGGGTCTCTTGCACGTTCAATCCGTCGGGGTCAAACGTTCCCCCCCTGGTGTGGTGTGGAGAGGGGGTGCCAGCTCAGGTGACGTCTTCGTCATCCGAGCATGGTTCAAAATGGTGCAGCCCATCCCAAAATGGCACAGTTTTGCTTTACAACGGGACGTTAATAAAACAAAACTTAATCTGATATTTAAAAAAAAGTGAATGAGAGTTATTGTACTGCATTTTTTAAATGTTTCTAAAGGGGAAAATATATAAAATCAAAAAAATACACATCAATTCAAATGAATTAGATTTACAAAAAAAAGCATTAAATTGGGAAATTATATATTTGATAGGTATTGTTTTGAAACAGGAAATTTTTAAAAATATACAAACTTTTCTCTTATGACCCCTGCTATGTAGCAGAGCACTTCATTCCAAGATGCATCGATGCAAGCCTGTTTACATTTCGAGAAACTGACGGCCACATAAACAAGCGGTAAATGACGGATTTCCCTTCCCATATACAAATAAACACTCATCTCTCACTCAATGTCTGCAGTTCCAAGAATCATCGAAACAAAAATATGTTTTGGCTTTGTACAAACTTCACAGAAAATAATTTTTAACCATTATTTTTACTCTAATCTTTCACAATAACCTAAGAGTCAAAAAACTAAATTGAATTGAAAAAAAAAACATTACTCTGTTATGTTTAGAAATAAAATGTTATATTAACTTTCTTATTGGAGCTCACATTGTTAAATAAGAAGAATATCTTTCATTTTTTTTTAGAATATTGTCACTCCTTCTTCTTGCATACAGCCGACCACCCCTCCATCACTGAACGTAGTAGTATCGACAGGATGTGTTGGGGTCGACTGCTGAATAAGTAGGGTCCAACCTTACATGGACCTATCCGTCAAACGAACATTCCTTTCGGGGTAGTCAACAGCTGTTTGTCTCTCCACCTGCACACTCTCAAACAGTTGGAATGAAACTATCAATCTTTGACATCCTATCCTTCGGGGTTTTGAGATGACCATCAGTACTATACTGAAATCGTTATTAACAATTTTCAGGCTTTCCTTTAGCTCTGAGACCACAATACTTTCCATTAAATAGAGGTAAACTGGACCCATTTTCTCCACAAATGCATTTATTTTAATGCGTTCTTCCAACTCTTTGGAAATGTGCAGGAAATCTCCCAGGTCAGAATATTGTTACTGAAGGTTGAATGAGAGGTTTTTGAGTGAGCGATTGGAAAACCAGCATTTAAGTATGAGCATTTTAAAACGCGAGTAAAGTCTTAGCTAAAATAAACCCGATTTGTGACAAAATGCAAAGGAATGTGTTGGGCGTTTAAAAATAAAAAATAGGATTTTAAGATTATTATATTTGTTTTTTTTTAAATAATGCGAAACCATGATTCTGTTTAAGGGATTTTGAATAGATGAAGGCAACAAATAATTGAAGTTCAAAATAACGTGAAGCTCGAAATCACGTAGGCAATGAATAAAGCATACATGGCAATTTTCATCTTTTCATCCCATACATTTTTTTACCTGCTTTTATCAGTATTGCATTATTATTACGTATGCTTCATTGAAAGCAGATGCGTTTTAAAAAGCTTGACCCGCTTTTGCAAGTATTGCATTATTATGCAAACTAGTAGTAAATTTTATTGAAATTTAACCAAAATGGTTAATTTAACCAAATAATTCTACACAAAATTGTGACGAATCAATCCTATTTTTCACTGTACACGCTTTATAGAAAATAATGATGAATGAAATGAACCAAAACCTAAGAAAGATTTTGGGATGTAAATAAGTGATGAATAAAAATATGTCTATAGATGCATATTCTCCATAATTTCACAGCTTAATTTTATCTACAAACACCTATAAATGAAAAAGCATTTCACCCACAATCAAACTTTTGGTCCATTTCATTTTTATATTATTTAAAACACACGTTGAAATGTTTATGTGATTATTTCTATTAGTTTTTGAGATATCATGTGAACGATGAATATTTTTTATAAAAATGAAAGTTTTGAGAAAATTGAAATGAAGACAAATTCGAACTGAAAAAATCTGTGACCCGAGGGTTTCTTTTCCTGGCAAAGATAAACTGTTTCGGGAAGTCTGAACTTCGAGAAATAGCAGTTTAACAAAAATTCGCCAATGGGGTCGATAACCAGTAATTTTAACGTAGGCGGGTGCCTTAATTTGATCTATGCGTATAACGAATGCATCTAATTCTATACAATGTAAAATGTATGTTTTCATGGTAAGAGTTTTGAGTTTCTAGTATTTAGATTTACTATTTTCCAATAATCACATGTGATAGTTATTTGATGGCACATCTATGCCTCCTTTCTTGAGAAAAAATGGCAGGTTCATCCATAAAGGATCGTCTCCTCTGCTATATAACATTGGTTGGTTATTTTTATCTTTTCCTTAATTACCTAAAAATATATACTCCACTTAAGGTATATGAATGCGTTCGGAGGAAAAGTTTTGAAAAATTGGATTTGATAAAAACTATTCCAAACTAGGGTTCTTAGCTGTGTTGTCAATTATAATACAAAATACTACAAACATAATCAAATTATGTGAAAATATAATATAGATTTTGAGAAACAGGAAAACTTGTAGTAAACTTTTAATGAAATTAAACCAAAACGGGTAACACTCTACGCGAAATTATAACGCAGCCATCCCATTTCTCTTTATACGCAATATTCAGATTATAATGAGGAATGAAATGAACCAAAATATAAGAAAAATCTTGCGATGCGAAGAAGTTATAGGTACAAATACACCTATACATGCATTTTTCCCTTAAATCCACAGCTTAATTTTTCTGAAAACACCTCTAAATGAAAAAGCCTTTCGCCAACAATCAAACTTTTGTTTCCTTCCATTGCCCGCATTATTTAAAACACGCACTGACATTTTTATGTCAATACCTCTATTAGTTTTGGAGATGTCATGTTAACGGAGAGTTTATGAAAATGAGAGTTTCGAGAGAATGGAAGACAAAAGCAAATTTCAGTTGAAAAAAATAGGATTTATGTAAAATTCTCCCGAATGATAAATTAGACCTTCCTTTCCCTAGAAAAGATAAAGTGTTCTGTCAAGAGGAAAGTCTGAACTACTAGAAATAATAATAAATCCCGAATGGGATCGATAACTAGTGTTTTCAGAGAGTCCTGCAACTAACACGTTGTATGCGGGACACGTGCCAGTACGTTTTCTGACGATGGATGCTTGAGAGCGGGTTAGAGTAACGGTTTGTTGGTGGGTACAAAAATAACGGTATATGCAGGAAGCCGAAAGTTCTTGTCTACTGCATACATACTGGAAACATTGAGACAAATGAAAACCAGTTTTGACATCACTCGATGCGGAACGGGAAGGTGGATTACAAAAATCCATTGAGATTTAAAATTCACTTTTAATTTATCCTTCGAAAAGGAGGGAATTTTGCCACTTCATAAAGGGAAATGCTTTGAACTGTCAAACATGATTAGTTTCACGATGGCTCTTTATATATTTTTATAATGTAAAAATATTTAGATAGAACATCATTTGAAAAAATGAAATCTATACACTACTATTTCTATTTGATTTTTCACATTTACGATAAAAATAAATTGGTCCACTAAAAAATATTTTTTTTGTTTATAAAAATCTGATGGTTGTTATTTATAATTTCAATACAAACTACGCAAAGTGGGTTAAAAAATGAACTCATTTTCGATCTATTGAGATTGAAGTGAATAACTAAATAGACGCCCCAAACGCCCGGTACCATTCCGCCACGAAATGGACCCACACACAGTGGGTTAAACGAAATGATGCACCTGATTTGTCATAGCTGACAGTTAATGAGATTAATTAATAAACTAAATTAATTTATCCGATAAGCTAAAAGAATTAATTTTCTTAAGCCAATCTCTGCCCTAAAAGTAATTTAGTGTATCATGACCAAAAAAAAATGCCTTTTAAAGGGTGAAATTACAACGCCATTTAAATTTTTTAATGCTGATATTTGTGTATATTTCTCCAAATTTGTGTATATTTTCCTTGAAAGCATAAAGCATTTTGAGATGTATATATGCATTTTTTCCATAGACTTAGAAATTGTTCTAGAAACACCTCTAAATGAAAAAGCATTTCACCGACAACAACACTTTTGGCTCATTTCATTGCCCGTATTATCTAAAATACGCGCTGAAATGTTTATGTGAATACAACCTCTACTAGTTTTTGAGATACCATGTTAAAGTTGGGGAATTTTTGTGAAAATGGAAGTTACAGACAAATTTTAGCTAATATATTTAAAATTCTCTTTGGATGATGGATTAGGCCTACATTTTCTAAGAAAAGATGCACTGTTTTGGGAAGAGACAAGTCTGAACTAAAAGAAATAATAATAACAATAATAATAAATCACCAATGTGATCGATAACTAGTGTTTTTAGACAGTCCTGCAATTAAGTAAAAAATATATAAAAACGCGCAAAATGGGCAAACATTCCGTTCCAATTATTGGCAACAGATTACTTCACAGAATGTATATTTCGATGGCGGAAATTACGATATCAGTTACGCCTCCTGTCTTCAATTCAAATTTTCACGCTTGAACAGATACAGTTTGCTATTAATCCGTTTCTTAAAGCATTAGAAAACGATTAACCAAGCTAGTAATTACAATTTCTGAAAAACTGAAACAGGAAGAGTTGGCAAAAACTTAAATCAATGATCACCGTGGCGAATTCACTGCTCTTTCGAAGGTTTTTGGAGGTAACGAAACAATACGAAAAATAAACAAGCACTTATAACCAATCATAATATTATATTAATTCATTATAATATTATAAACAATCAGATTTAAAAGAGATCTGATTTTCAGATCAGTTCCGGCCATCGAACAAAAAAATTTATTAATCAATCGGAACGGTTAAACCACTTTTTAATATTTTCCAAAATATTTTTAAGTGGTATGTACACATTTGAAATTTCGAAAATCGCTCAAAATATGGAATATTTTTTTGCTTCAAACCGTTCTCTGATCCTTAGATTTTCAAACAATAACTCAACAGCAAACAATCATAACGCAACAACAAAAGCAACAAATACAATTATTTATAGTATATCAAAAAGAAATCTGTACGAAACAATGGATATTTTGTGCCTATATCAAACTTATATTTATATTTATTTATAGAAATGAATTTTTAACACTTGAAACTTCGAAAATCGTTCAGAATATAAAATATTTTTTATTGCTTCAAAATGTTCTCTGATTCTTTAGCTTTCAAACGATGTCGCCCATATTCGGAATATTTCTCGAGTTATAAGCATTCTTTTTCTTCAGATACTTTCACTAAAAACTCTGATTCAGGTTTTTTAAAACTATTTTTATGAAGAATGCTAGTTTTCCATTATGTTGCTTCATTCAAACAATCCTAACTCGACAAGAAATGAACCAAATTCAATTAATTATTCAAAATAAATTTGTCCGAATCAGAGGTTGTTTTTTTGCCTCCATCAAAGTTATATTTAAAGAAATAATTTTTTAACAGCTATTTAAAAGTTAAAAGGATAGAAAAAAAAATTCGTTTTTTCTGTTCATTGGCAATGAAAAAGCTACTTATTTTCATGATTTGATTTAGGCAGACCACACTAAGACTCATATTAGGCATGATTTCCAAATAGAATGGTGTTTTTGTACAAATTAGAATTTAAGATATCTTATTTCAAATGGTAGTTAGCTCATTAAATATTGATTAATTAACTAAAAATTAGTGTAATATGTTTTTTCCACTGAAATAAATTTAAGCGTTTATTAATGGACTACTGTGAAAAAAACGGGATTTTGAATATTGCATTTCTTTAAAAATTCTGTTAGTGTGTACCTATACCTTAAAACCACGCAGTTTTTTTTTTCCAAGATTGTACATGAATGTACTTTTATAAAAAATCCTCATAATTATTTTTTCAATTTTATTGAGATTTTTGGGCCAGTTCTTCCATATTATTATACAATAGCTGGTATCCGGCGCGTTACTGCCGTAGGAAAAATATTATTAGGAAATATCGTTTGAAATCTAAAAGGGCTGTCTTTGTTTCATTAAGAATGATATTTATTTTCTTGCCGACAATGAATTCATTCAATGAACACTCATATATAAGTATTGATAAATAATTAAGTAAATAATTATAATTAAACTAGCTGGTACCCGACGCTTTTGTTGCCATAGAAAAAATAATTTTGGAAGTATCGTTTGAAATTTGAAATAACTCTCTTGTTTAATTAGGAAGGATAGGAAAGATGATATTTATTCAGAGTATAAGAAGAATAATTCTTTTTTTTTATCCAGAAAGGAATTGATTCATTGATACTGAAAGATATTTAGCTTAGATAATATTCATACTATTTTATTAACTTTATATAGACGTTATATAGACTATTTTATTAACTTCATATTAGACTTTAGGGTAGGAAATATTTTTTTGTTTTGTTTTTCCATCTTCAGCAGAAACAAATAAGTGCACGTGATAAGTGTTCAAAGTTTCGTCGCAATCGGATGAGGCAGCGCATTAGAGACATTCAGACATTTATTATTATTTATTTAGATTTATACAGTAAATATTGCCATTTCTTGTGCGCTCGTCCGTGGAGCTTTGATGAGATGCTTCAACCATTCAACGCACTTCTTTAAAGCAATGCAAACGTTTGCCGTTAGTACAGGTTGCTTAATATTCCTAACGGTTGATTCACCAAAAAACAGAATGTAGATAAGCGATCTAATGCTCTTTGATTCATGTGAAGAAAAGATCGAATGCATTGAATGCAAAAATTTTTGAAACTAATAACCCTTAATACTGTCATTTAATCAGAAATAGGTTGAAAAAACAGGTTGTCTCAGTTTTTTGCCTCTATTTTTAAGAGATTGTTTTTCTTTTATTTTTACTGTAGGATTTTACATTTCTCTTCATACTAAAACCCGATTATTTTAAAATAAGAAGAAAAAAACTCACTAATAAATAAGTAACAATAATAATAATAATAGGATGTTTTTTTCTTAAAGAAATAAAACGAAAATTATTTCTAGAACGAATGTCGGATTAGCGAGAATCAGTTTCTTTTAACAAGAAAAAACTAAAAACTGTACTAAAAAACCCACGAATAAATAAGTAGCAATGATAATAATAAAAAACAATGATGTTTCTTTCTTAGAGAAATAAAACAAGAAAATTATTTCCAGAACGAATGTCAGATTTGCGAGAAGTTTCTTTTTAACAGAAGATGAAAAGAACTGTTCTTAAAAGGATCCGAAAATTAATAATGATCACTAATAATAATAATATATTTATATTATCTCTGGCTCTAAATTCTATAACAAAAATAAATAATTTAACAAATAATAATACAACAAATAATAAACGCAATAAAATATTTCTTTCTTAACGTTTTTGAATGGTAACAAAGGAAGGCTTAAGAAAGGCCGTAGACGGTTATACTTTTTTGATACAATTTTCAACAAAAGAAATATGTATACTTGCCATAAATGTACGTAGTTGGAAGAAATAATTTTTTTTTATCAATTATAAATTTTAAGAAAAATTAAATAGAAGTTTTCCCAGGTTTTAAATAGTTAACAAAAGCACTATTTTTAGATTCAGTACTTTTTAGAATTTCTTCGGCTGATTTCCTGCCTGTAAATAATTTACATACTTTAATTTCAATTCGTTATGAGTTGTCTGTTATTTTGTGGATGTGAAATTATTTTCAAGACTTTCAACTTCAACAAATGAGTTTTAATTCTTTAAGGTATCTGACTACGTTAGAAACAATGTTATCGATCACATTGGAGATTTTTAAGAAAATCTTATTATTTCTTGTAGTTCAGACTTTTCACAAAACATTTTATCTTTTCTAGGAAAAGGAAGGCCTGACTTATCATCCAGGATCACCTACTTTTCAACTGAAATTTGCCACTCACTTCAGTTTTTTCAAGACTAATGTTCATAAAAATTCTCCACCCTTAATATCATAACTCAAAAACTAAAAAAGGTATTGACATAAAAATTCCAGCGATTTAAATGATACAGGAAATGAAATGAACCAAACTTTCCATTGCTGGTGAACTGTTTTTTCCTTTACGAACGTTTTTAGAAAAGTTAAGTTGTGAGTTATGGAAAAAATGCATATATGCGGATATTTTTATCCAAAATTTCTTTGCATCTCAAAATGTTTCTTAGACTTTGGTTCCTTTCATTCATCAATGTATTATATAACTTGTGTGCAAAGAAAAATAGGATGGCTGCATTAGAATTTTATGTAGAGTGTTAACCGTTTTGATTAAATTTCATTGACGTTTGCTACATACATTATATTTTCAAATTATTGTTATTGTATTTATAGTTTTTATTATGGACAACAAATATAAAAACAATAAATATTTCTCAAAAATCTAATTTTTCAAAATTTGTCCTTTAAAAGTTGTCGGACACCTTAAGTGCTCTTTTTTTTTTTTCATTTTCCTCATTTATTACTGTAGAAATTTTAAGTTCTTTTTTGAAAAAGTTAGTCGCATTTTATATAAGTTATGTGAAGCAAAATAACACGAAATATTTGAGAGATTATTTGTGTATTACCAAAGCAAGAGTGTCGGGTGATTCATTGATTAAGGTACATTACTAGTAAAATATAAGCCAACTAGATTAGATACAGAACTCTTCTATAATACAAATTAAAATTAAAGAAGAATTTATTGCTGTAAATATTTTATTAAATACATAACTCTACTTGTATAATACAAATTAAAATTAATGAAGAATTTATCTCTGTAAATATTTTATTAGAAACGGAACTCTTCTTGTATAATACAAACTACTGGTACTGGTACTCGGCGCGTTGCCGCCGCAGAAGAAATAATCATGGAAATATCGTTAGGAATTTAAAATAGTTACTTTGTTTCATTAGGAATGATAGGAAGAATATATATTTATTTTCGTATCGGACATGCATTGAAATTGAATGCTATATAAAGGAGAAGCATAAATAATATTTATTCTATTTTTTTAATTTTATTTTTCAAGACTTTAGGGTAGGCAATATTTTTTTTGTTTCCCCATCTTCAGCAGAAACAAATCAGTGCAAGTAATAAGTGTTCAGTTTCATCGCCATCGGATGAGCGGTGAGGCAGCGCGTATGAGACACACACTCATTTTTATTTATATAGATAAGATCTCTCATTTAAGTATAAGATTTTAGACTTACAAAATAAGGTTATCTCCCGTGGCTTTACACTTCTATTCTGTTGGATACCAGCCCATGTCGGATATGTTGATGAGGAGTCTAATAAAAGGGCCAAATCCGCAATTCGTATTCTAGAATCATCCATACCTGCACGCGATTTGAAGAAACAAGCAAAAATCTGTCTTTGCATAAACTTGCAAACTGATATTCGGAAACTCTAAACAGACTTCATACTTGAAAGCCTATCATAGAGAATCGGCCTTCTTTTACCTATCGAAAACATGATACCGTTTTAACCCCTTAACGGTCGCATCATTTTGAAGAAAATGGTCATAAAGGTGCCTATTTTTTTATTCAAGAAAATGCTACAAAACTGAGTGCATTTACAATATTTGCATTCAGTTTTCATTTTTTAGTTCATTTTTAGCTTGAAATTTAAAAAAAAATTGGAAAAGCCAACATTCAGGGTTATTATGACTGAATGTTAGCTTTCCAACAAAGAAACAAAATGAAAAAATATCTATTTTAAGCATTCAAACATCATTTTATTGCATTTACGCATAATGTCAATAAATACTAGCAATTTTTTCTTGTGTGATACATTTTAAAGCATGAGATGCATAGGCCAACATCTAGATCAAGACAATAGCACCGAGTTTCCTTTCTGCTGACATCTAGTTTAAAATAAATTAGCTAGCTCTAAAATCATAACAAATACTCTATGGCAGCCATCTGGTATATATTTTGAGAAATAAACATGATTCCGGGCATAAGAAATAGATTGTTTTAATTTTTTTGGCGCCTTACTTTTCAATTGGCCAACCCGGAAATATCGCGGGCACGAGAAATAGAGGTAGGAATGTCACCCCGTCATTTTCACGGGAGCGAGAAGGAAGGGGTTAACTCGCCTGAGAATCGGTCACTCTAGATTTACACACAGAGATCTGCTATTAAGTAATCCATTGCCGATATGCCCACATTGTAATTGTGGGATAACAGTTTATCATATTGAATGCCCATATTTTAATGTTCAAAGCTTATTTTTCTTCAAAACAACAGCAGTGACTTCTCCAATGCTGCTTGGCAAAAATCCACATAAGACTCTTTTTGTCTTTTTAAAATCTATAGGTTTTTTTATTTCTTAATCTGAGCTTACTATTATTGTTTCGTTATGGCATTTTGTAATTTATCATAGCTTTATCGATGGATATTTTTATATCCTTTAAGGTATCCGACTACGTTGAAAACACTGGTTATAGACCACATGGGCGAATTTTTTTTAAATTGTTATTTCCTGTAGTTCGAACTTTCCTCTTCCCAAAACAGTTTATCTTTATCAAGAAAATTAAACACTCTCCTAGCATCCAGGGTCCCATATTCTTTCAGCTAAAATTTGTCTTTTATTTCCATTTTCTCAAAACTTTAATTTTGTCAAAAATTTCCACCGTTATCACGATACCTCAAAAACTAATCGAGGTATTTACATAAAAGTTTCAGCGTGTGTTTTAAATATTATGGGCAATGAAACGAACCAAAAGTTTTATTGTTGATGGAATATATTTTCATTTACAAGTGTTTCTAGAAAAATTAAGTTAAGTTTATGGAAAAATTTCATATATATGTATATTTTTTTTCCCTAAGTTCTTTGAATGTCAAATTATTTCTTAGATGTTGGTTCCTTTCATTCACCATCATATTCCGTAACTTGTGCCGAAAGAAAAATAGGATGGCTGCCTTACAATATTGTATAGAGTGTTAACCGTTTTGGTTCAGTTTCATTAAAATTTACCACAAATTCTCCTATTTTTCCAAATATATTATCGAATAATTTTGCTGCATCTATAGTATTTTGTATTATAATGGACAATACATCTAAAAACCATAGTTTTAAATAGTTTTTAAAGAATCAAATTTTTCAAAAATTGCCCTTCGAACGTAGTCGGACACCTTTTAATAGAAATTATTTTTATTAAACTTTGAATGAGAAATAAAGTTTTGTGCAGTATAATCTTCAAACAGGTTCTTAAGCCATAAAACCGCAAACCAAAACATACCTATTCACGCATGTACTATATATGTTACGGTAAAAGTAATAAATTCACTAATTATATAAAATTACCGGTGATTATACAAAATCACCACTGAATTTGGTAAATATGGTAAATTATTTCATATTTATCAAATTTGCCGATTAGTTTATAAAATCCCCAACTAGTAATGGGGATTTTATAAACTAACCGGTTCAGGTTCCTATTTCAGTGGTGATTATGTATCACCACCGGTAATTTTATATAATCACCGAATTTATCATTTTTACTGTAACATTATACGTATGTTCATACTATTAAGTACGTATTGCACAGAATTGTTTTCTTAACTTTTCAGTTTTCCGATCTTTGACTTTTAAATGCTTATTATTTTTAGTTAAAACTAAATTAACGTTTTGTGGAAATATCAGATTTGTAACCAATTTTGTTTAAAACAAGGTTATCTTAATAAGTATTCGTACTTCCAGTACTAACATTCTACAACAGGTATTAAAAAATTACTTTTTATAATCCCCATCATTTTGAGCTTTACGCAAAGTCCAACTTCTGTCAAAATTACGACAACTAAATTTCTAAATTGGCATAATTTCCCAATTTTTCTTCGCATTCGTGAATTTTTCAAAATAGGACTTGAATTGAGATAATATCTGCAGTTTTCCCTTTCCAAAAAAATAATGCATTTTACCAGATTTCTTTCAAAAATAAAAATTTAAATATATCCCATATAACTAACGTATAATTATAAAGCATCATTAGTAAATATTCGTATGAACCACTATGAGAAGAATAATCATTTTTTCTATTTTTATGCTAAGAATTTCAATCTTTTTTAAGTTCGTGGAAATAATGCTTCCAATCAAATTCATCAGTCTTAAAATGAAGCCATGTAGGTTGGAATTCATTGATTATAATAAGAAAAAATAAAATTCATTAATTAAAATAAGAAAGAAAACGAATCATTCTTCCTGCCACCAGATTATTCTTAGGTAACAAGAAAATGAAATGAAAATAATTA
>JAPMOQ010013324.1:141393-176115 GCA_026543055.1 Argiope trifasciata
GCGTGAAGCGCGAGCGCGACATTCAACTAATAATCGAGAAAGTTTGAATCGAGCTGCTTTCAGTTACGATGTGTCAATTGACTACAGTAACTACCAATGTGTTGTTATTGGTTCTATGAACTCGGTTTGCTCACACTGTAAGGCATTAAAATACAAAAACGAAGCCAATGGATTGTGTTGCGCAAATGGTAAAGTGAAATTGATACCATTGGATCCACCACCAGAACCATTGTACTCATTGGTTTCAGGAATAGGAACAGATTCTATACACTTTTTGACACATATCCAACAATATAACAATTGCTTTCAAATGACTTCATTTGGGGCAACAAATGTAGTTCGGGAAAATTTTATGCCAACTTTCAAAGTATGTATTATAGCAGTTACTCATAATTATTTTAGCGAACAAAATTTTCTGTCACCAAAGTTAAGATGTGTCACTAATCTTCAATTTCTTAATCACTTATATATCACTTAGTCATTATATTATATGGTGATTCAGTTTCAGTGACACTTTTATTATATTTTATATTTGATAGATATTAGTTAAAACTAAATATATACTTTTTAAGATCAAATATTATTTAAGTTTGATCACTGACAATCCATTAATTTATACCACACCATAATATTTTTTTTTTTATTTACAGATACAAGGGCAAATATATCACAGAGCAGGTTCGCTGTTACCAGTGTCAGATAGCGACAACAAATTCCTGCAAATTTATTTTATGGGCAATTCACCACAAGAAATTGATCTGCGTTGTGCACATAACAATTTAGTAAAGAGGTCTATTGTAGAACAATTACAAACTTTATTTCATCAACACAATCAATTGATTATATTGTTTAAAACTGCCCTGGATCTGATGCCATCCGATAATCACAAAATTGTAATCAGAGCTGATAAAACACCTGCAGGTCAACATACAAGACGTTTTAATGCACCAACTATTGATGAAGTTGCTATCGTTGTAGTTGGAGAAAACTTAGAATCCCGTGATATTGTTTTACATCGTCGGAATGATCAATTACAACGTATAAAGGAAACACACCGCTCATATGATGCACTGCAATATCCCATTATATTTTGGCAAGGTGAAGATGGCTACGATTTCTCAATAAAAATGATAAATCCCATTACAGGTAACTAAAATATTAATTTAGCTATGGCGATAATATCTCAGTCATTATATTATGTATTTTAATTTTATATTTGAATGTTATTAAAACAAAATCTATTTACAGGTTCTGAAACCAACAAAAAAGTCAGTTCAATGAACTATTATTCATACCGCCTAATGATTCGGGAAAATGAAGATAATCACATATTGAAATGTCGGCGATTATATCACAAATATGTTGTTGACATGTATGTTAAAATTGAAACGGAGAGATTAACATTCATCAGGTTGAATCAAACCAAACTCCGATCTGAAGAGTATATTCACCTTCGAGATGCGATTAATACTGATGGAAATGCACAGAATGTCGGTCGGATGACTATTCTTCCAGCAACATACATCGGAAGCCCTCGGCATATGCACGAATATGCTCAAGATGCCATGTCGTATGTTCGTCATTATGGTACAGCAGATTTGTTCATCACATTTACATGCAATCCGCAATGGATAGAAATCAAGCAGGAGTTATTCCCTGGGCAATCACCCATTGATCGTCATGATATTACAGCCAGAGTCTTTAGACAAAAGTTGAAATCTTTAATGGATTTCATCGTAAAACATAATGTGTTTGGTGAGACACGCTGCTGGATGTATTCTGTGGAGTGGCAGAAACGAGGATTGCCACATGCACACATTTTGATTTGGTTGGTTGAAAAGATAAGGCCAAATGAAGTTGATGCAGTGATATCAGCTGAAATCCCTAATGTACAAGTAGATCCTGGATTGCATGAGGTAGTTATCAAAAACATGATACATGGTCCATGTGGAAATCTTAATCAAAATTCACCGTGTATGATGGATGGTAAATGTTCAAAACGATATCCACGGACATTAATATCGGAAACAATTACTGGTAATGACGGTTATCCATTGTATCGTCGCAGATCGACAGCAGACAATGGAAAATCAACAATTGTCAAATTAAATCAACAAGATATTGAAATAGATAATCGTTGGATTGTTCCATATTCACCCATTTTATCAAAGACATTCAAAGCACACATCAACGTTGAATCTTGCCATTCAGTGAAATCTATTAAATACATTTGCAAATATGTAACCAAAGGGAGTGATATGGCTGTGATTGGAATTGGTGCAGAGAATTCCAATGATGAAGTTACCCAATACCAAATGGGCCGCTATGTCAGTAGTAATGAAGCAGTTTGGCGAATATTTTCTTTTCCTATTCATGAGAGACACCCTTCTGTTGTTCACTTAGCTGTGCATTTAGAAAATGGACAAAGAGTGTATTTTACAGCACAGAACGCAGTACAAAGAGCTGCTCAGCCACCATCTACTACATTAACCAGTTTTTTTGAGACATGCCAAAACGATGATTTCGCAAAAAGATTGCTATATTCTGAAATGCCAAAATATTATACCTGGAATCAATCCTCAAGGAGATTTATACGACGGAAACAAGGAAAACCAGTTCCAGGATATACAGATGTATATTCCACCGATGCGATTGGTCGAATTTATTCAGTACATCCAAGCAATGATGAATGTTTTTATTTACGACTGCTATTAGTCAATGTACGTGGCCCAACATCATTCCAACAGTTACGAACTGTTGACGGTGAATTGTGTGGATCCTACAGAGAAGCCTGTCAACGTTTGCAATTGCTTGAAAATGACGCTCATTGGGATCAAACTCTCAATGATGCTGTAATATCATCACACGCTCATCAAATACGAACATTGTTTTCTATAATCATATCTACATGCTTCCCATCAAACCCAATTGATTTGTGGATCAAGTACAAAGATTATATGTGTGATGATATTTTTTATCAAATACGGAATAGAATGGGAAATCCAAATATACAAATCAGTGAAGAAATTTACAATGAAGCATTGATTTCAATTGAGGACATGTGCTTGATAATGTCAAACAAACTATTAATTCAATTAGGCCTGACCGCGCCCAATCGTCCAATGCATGACGCTTTTAACCAAGAGTTGCATCGAGAAAAAATGTATGATCTCAACGCTTTGAAAGAATTAATTCAAACAAATCTTCCACTGTTAAATGAACAACAGAAGTATGTATTTGAAACTCTTATGAAAGTAACAAATGATGAAACTGGAGGGATTTACTTCTTAGATGCACCTGGTGGTACAGGAAAAACTTTTTTGATTTCATTAATATTAGCAACAATTCGCTCACAAAATAAAATTGCACTTGCACTCGCTTCGTCGGGAATCGCAGCAACTTTGCTTGAAGGTGGTCGAACAGCCCATTCAGCACTAAAATTGCCATTAAATATGCAAAGCAATGAAACTCCAACCTGCAACGTTTCGAAGAACTCTGCAATGGCAAAGGTTTTGCAGCAATGTAAATTGATTGTTTGGGATGAATGCACGATGGCACATAAAAAATCTTTGGAGGCTTTAGACAGAACCTTAAAAGATCTACGGAGCAATAATAACCGATTTGGTGGTGCAATGATTTTATTAGCAGGAGATTTTCGTCAAACATTGCCAGTGATTCCACGATCAACGCCAGCTGATGAACTCAATGCATGTCTAAAGTCCTCCAATTTGTGGAAACATGTCAAAGTACTTCATTTAAGCAAGAATATGCGTGTCGAGTTGCAAAATGACCAATCTGGAAACATATTCTCTAAACAACTCATTGACATTGGTAATGGCAAATTTCCTATAGACATGTTGACTGGCTGTATTAACTTTCCTCAAAGTTTTTGTCAGTTAACTCGATCAAAAGATGAACTTATTCAGAAGGTGTTTCCAGATGTTTCTCAAAATTACAAAAACCATGATTGGTTGAGCGAACGAGCTATACTGGCTGCAAAAAACATAGATGTAAATGAATTAAATTTCAAAATTCAAGAACAAATTACAGGCGAATTGAGGATATATAAATCAGTTGATTCGGCTACTAATCAAGATGATGTAGTCAACTATCCACCGGAATTTTTAAACTCGCTGGATTTGCCAGGATTGCCACCTCACAATCTTCAATTAAAGGTTGGATCGGTGGTTATAATGTTGCGAAATATCAACCAACCGCGTCTTTGCAACGGTACAAGGTTAGCGATAAAAAAATTACTAAACAATGTGATAGAAGCAACTATACTCAAAGGAAAGTATAAAGGAGAAGATGTTCTCATACCGCGCATCCCAATGATTCCGACTGATGTGCCATTTGAGTTTAAACGACTACAGTTTCCAGTGCGGCTTGCTTTTGCTATGACTATAAACAAGTCCCAGGGGCAATCATTAAGTGTTTGTGGTATTAATCTAGAAAACCCATGTTTCTCACATGGTCAATTGTATGTTGCCTGTTCCCGTGTTGGAAAACCATCAGATTTGTTTATCTATGCGCCAGGTAATCAAACAAAAAACATCGTATACCACAAAGCACTACAATGATAATAATAATAATTATGATTCACATGATTAACAATAAAGCGATTACTTACTTTTAAATCCTTATATATGTTTTATTTAATTATTTTTTATTCACAACGCCCTATCACCAGGGTGACGGTTCTGTTCAGGAGAATTTTTTAAAGTACGTAGGCACAAGAACTGCCACATTACAAATCTTTTTGACAGGAAGAAGTCTGTCGGGTCAGCTAGTATATATATATATATATATATATAATTTTGAATAGTTTTGAAAATTTCACGTTTGATAATTGTTGAAGGTATATCACTTTTATTACCATTTTTTAAAAAATTAAAACATAAAAAAAATGTATATAAAATTCCTGTTGTCCCAAACCCTTGCAAATAAAAGGGGGGGGGGATACAAAAGAAATTTCTAGAAAACGAAACTTACCTGGACTTGTCATATCCGAGCCAGGAAAAGAATATTTCAGTTGAGTTGAATCAGGCTGCTACCCAATCAACTTTTATTTTTACTCGCAAAGACATGGAGTAAAATGCAAAATAAATAAATGTTTGCTTTTTTTCGTCCGTTTGAAGAAAACAAATCCAACTATCCACTCAAATCACATCGCAAAAATCACCGTTGTTCAACACTTTTCCATTCGAACGGCGATCGAACAAGGAAAAACAATAGGTGCCATATTGTGACGCGAAAAGTCGTCTGCTAACGGTTTTAGAGCACTTCAATCTGGCAATGATCGGTGTTCGAATAATGCTTCGCTCTAGAATGGTCAGTCATCCGTAAAACCGTAGCCAATCAATGGCTTGCATTGAATATGTTCTAGTGAATCTTCTGACCAATGATACAACCTACTGATCAGAGCTCTGTTCATTTTTATTTGCAAAACGATTGCTCTCTTAGAGAAGTTTTTTTTTTTTTTTTTTTTTTCTTTTCGAGCTATGATAGCGGTTATTTAGGTTACAAGTTTAATGTTTGAGTGAAGTGAAAAAAAGTGCATTCGAAATGGTTTTGTGTACCGAGTTTTATCTACATTGTTAACACCTGAATGAATTCAAATTAAAATAGAATGATTGACAATATTCACTTTAAAATAAATATTGAATAAGTGATCCGATTCTTTTACCGAAAATAAAAATCGTTTGGCATTTGTGGATCAATTTCATAGTTTATAGACCAAACGACTTTTGACTTTATTTTTTTCTTCAGTTAAGATTATTTTTACAGAAATCTGATTTTGAATTGTGTATTCAGATATTTATAAATAGAAATTGAAATATATTTAAAAACGAAAATAACAATAATAATATTTAATTTTGTACGTTTTGTACGATTGATTAAAAATCATTTTTTGTCTTCGTAAAAACTTTCTAAACAATTCCTATTCTTTTTACTGAAAATAAAAATTGTTGGCATTTGTGAATCAATTTCATAGTTTGATAAATCCACCGACTTTTTTTTTCTAATGATGATTATTTTCACAGATATCTCATTTTGAATTGTGTTTTCAGATATTTATAAATAAAAATTGAAACAGATTTAAAAACGAAAATAATAATAGTACAATTTACTTTTGTACAGTATTATTATTTTCGTTTTGTACGATGGATTACGATTATTTTCGTTTTGTACAATGGATTACGATTATTTTCGTTTTGTACGATTGAATTAAAAATCTTTTTTTTTTCCTTCATAAAAACTTTCAAAACATTTTTTTTTAATATAAAAAACTCAAAAATTTTTAACTAAGCAATGTCATCTAGATTAACAAACGGAAAACAGAAATATTTTAATTCTGTTTGCATTTAAAACATTTCATAATACTTTTATTTTTGAGAATTCCTTTGTATTAATTATCATATTATTTTCGCACGATTTAACGATTATTTTGATTGATTTGTACGATTGATAACGATTGTTTTCATTTTGTACGATTGATTAAAAATCTTTTAATTTTCTTCACAAAAACTTTCTATACATTTTTTTTTTTTTTTTTTGAATAAAAACTCAAAAAAGTGTTATTAAGCAATGTCATCTAGATTAAAAGAAAAACGGAATTCTGGTTGCATTTGAAACATTTTATAACACTTTTAATTTTTGAGAATTCATTTGTATTTATTAACGTTTGAATTTGTAGAATATAATTCTGCTCTCACTGTTTTTAGAAAATCTCACAAGAAAAAAAATAAAGGAAATTTTTCTAATAGTAATAAAAAAAGAATTAATTAATAGAATTTGGGAGATCTACTTACAGTTTCCATACGCTTACAAATAGTAACTGCTTTTTAACTTACGTTATTAAAAGTAAAATTCAACAAACATTTGCTCGCTGTAGAAATGGAATTAAAATCTTTCAGCAAGAGTTCATTATTGTATCTTCATAAAGATCAAATAGGTTAATTTTATTTCAAGATCATGCAATAAGATGTACAAACTTGAAACTTTGTTCAAAATACTTCTTTCGAATAAAATATTTCTATCGCCAAAATAATATAAATTATAATGATATATAAATATTTAAATTTCAATATAGAAATTTATTAAATCAAATTTCATCAATATATAAATTTATCGAGTTAAATTTTTCGTCAAAATATATATGTATCAAAATATTTAGTTATATATATATATAAATAATATATATATTTTATATATATATATATACATACAAAAACTCTTTATATATATATATATATATATATATGAGTTGGATAACTAAGTGATAATGCTTTTATGAATAGGAAGAAAATAATTAATTTTTTCTCATTTATAATCTCAATATACCAAAACTCCTACTTTTAATTAAAAGTAATAAATCACGATGTTCTTTTTTTGCTGCAAACGAAGAAGTACAATTGAGTTCGAAAACTGCTACTTTATTGAATATCTTGCAATAAACCTTGCAAAGCAACCTTTAATTATCCAACTTACAATTACTGATAAAAACCTGTTCTTTTTGAAGGTATTCTGTGAGAATAAGAAGTAATTCTAACGCGTAAATATAACCCGTTGGTTAAGGAACGGGAAGAATTGGCTTTTTTTTAAACTTGGGGCAAATAATGCCATTTTCTGATAACAACTGAGCTAAAATTGAATGGTTATATTGAAGAACCGTACCGTAAACGAATAATTAATTCTAACAGAAAATGCACCGAAATAGGATTGCATACAAATTATTAGTTTTAATTTTTAGCTTTTTGACCTTTAAATTCTTTACTTCTTACTTTTATTGAAAAATTCATACATAGTACAATCTGGTACCCAGCGCGTTGCTGCCGCCGATAAAAAATAATATCATTCAATAATTTGGCAACATTTTATCGAAATAAGATGAACGGTATATAAAATACAAACAAACCAATATTCATTCTAATATATTAGATTTGTGTATTCTTACAGAATTGTAAAATCTGGCGTTCTTTCAGAATGGTGATGAAAGAAACTATTTATTGTACATCATGATTCGTTTCCTATTCTTTCAGAATTCTCAAGTTTAATGTTAAAAAATTGTGATTGAAATATTTTCTTTTAAAATGGATTAAACATAAGAAACATATTTATACCATAAAATCGTCAATATATTTGAAAGTATAAGTTTTGAAAATGAAGATAGCGCAGCATTATTTGGACTACAATATTTTTGGCAGTTACCTCGAAAAATGCTGAATTAAATTAAAATTGAAAAACCACAGAGTTGATATCCCCAACACTCCCTCGCCTCATCTGTCATAAAGTGGTTACCTCTGGGAATGACTTGCATGACATCTGCCTTCTATAGCTACAAAATATCAACCTTTCACTTGGATTTAGCATTTCTGCAGAATCTAATGCGTCTCCTCGGCCAATTATTTTAGTTTCATCTTTGGTACATAAATGCGGTTAAGGTTCGATTTTTTCAAAAAATTTTCAGATGATTGCACTATCCCTCTAACCATCCCGTAGGTGTAAGCAATAAGCTGAACAAGTTTCATCGCCATCGGGTGAACGGTTTAGGAAGGCTTAAGAGACGTACAGACAAACATTCATTTTTATTTATAGAGATAAAATGAAGCCCCCTGAAAACGTCTGTTTTGTTTCTTGCTAGTTAACCCCTTCCTTCTCGCTCCCGTGAAAATGACTGGGTGGAATTGTTTTGTAGCTGTATTTGGTAATCTATACTAACATTATAAATGTTAAATTTTAAATGTTTGGATGGATGTTTGTCTCTGAATCATGCCAGAACGACTGAATGGAATGGGATGAAATTGAGCACAGAGACAGATTAGAGTCAGGAATAGAACAGAGGCTACTTTTTATTCCGGTTCATCGAGGGGTTCATCTTTTAATTCATTCAAAACTAAATTTCGTGCCAAAACGCAGAGGTTACTATTTAGGTTATTATTTAGCTTTGAAATAGCTATTAAAGATTTACTTTTATAAATATAATTTTAATGGAGGTCCAAAACATCCACTGTATCGTATAAATTATTTTGATACATAAATAACTATATTTGGCTCATTTTTTGCTGAGTGATGATTATTTGAATGAAGCAACAGAGTGGGAAAATATCACTCTTTAAAACAAAGAAAGAAAGAAACGAGTTTTATAGAAAGAACCTCTTCGCAATGGATAGACAAACCCTTCACTATTTGGCATCATGATCTCGTTGGAACGTTAAATGATTAGAGAATATTTTGAAGCAATAAAAGATACTCGATATTTTGAAAGATTTTCAATTCTTTTGATGCAAAATTGCGAATCCGTACGAAAAATCAACAATTTGTTATGAAGAGAAATATTTTTAAGCACCTAATCTGTCAATAGCCTCAATCAACATAATCGCTAATTACAAATCACTACCCTTAACGAGACCGTAATGCGATACATTTGAACTGTTTGTTTGTTCTTAGAGATGAGACTCCGTGACTATGTTCATCTTTCAGCCAATGGCACTTCTTTCCTGCGACTGGTTCAAAGATAAACAGGCTCATCCAAACAGCCACCGTTAGGTTTGGAAACCGAAGACTTGCAGAGTGGCAAGTTCACGGAACTCAAGAGCAAGCTGGAAGAGTTGGAGGTCCAGAAATGCAAGGATACATCGCGCAGCACAAGTGGACAGTTCTGAAAGAAATTCCACGAGTTGAGGCCCTAATACTCTGATGATGATCAGGGCCGGCCATCTGGGGGTTGCTATGCACCCGAGCCCCGTGACTAAGGGGGGCCCCACGGTGATTAAGAATTAAAAGGGTTCAGAGCAATAATAATGGTATACATACTAGAAGACTGTAAGCTTGCTTCCATGTGGTTGGCTGAGCATCGACTGACGCCTTTATCAGGCAAAGAGCGCAGTAATATCTATGAAAAGGCGGGAAAAGTTCATTCATGAATGAGCAAATCCCCGTCAGACATGTTGAGACAGAGTGGCGTGCTTGATACCCAGAAGTCGAGGCTGAGGCTGGGTTCGAATGGAATTGCAAATCAGCTGTCTTTTGTCTAGATCTAATGTAATATTTTTTACAGTCCTTTACATTGCCAGTTGCTAAATATAATAAATGCTGAACCCTCTGTCACCAAATTAAAATTGAATAAAGGATTTTCTTCGGTCAAGCATGCGTGTATCATGCTTAAACGCTCTTGCTGTACTAAGTATCGAAAAAGAAACGAGAAAAATTGTCATTATCCTGGATACATTAATAGCAAAAACAAAATGACTCATCATTAAATAAATATGCAATTTTCTGTTTTTTTGTTTTGTTTTGCTTTGTTAAAAATTTAGGACTCAAAACGGTTTCTTGCAGCCGGGCCCCTTCATAGAGAAGGCCGGCTTTGATGTTGATTAGGTGTGTACCGAAAGTGTCGTTACACCTGTGAAAAGCTCATTATTAAAAAAATTTTAATAGAATTTATATAACCATCAAAAGATTCGCTATTCAAACATGATTTTCCTATGTATATGTACTAGATTCAAAAGGGAGCACCTAAGACTGCAGTAAATAGAAAAAGTGAAGGATGGCTCAAGTGGAAGAGCTGCATAATATTCCTAAGTGAAAGTGTAATTGAAACATAATTAGTAAATATTAAAATGTGTCAATAATGGGCAGTTCAAATTGGAAGATAGAATAATAAAAGTAAGAGGAAAATTAAAGCATGGAGAGAAAGATAATTAAATGAATAAGTAAATAAATCGAAAAATGAAAAATAAATATAAATAAATGAACATGAATAATAAAGAATATACATTGGATCATCCTAAGTGAGAGTCCGGAACAAAAAGCTAGATAGAGAGTTCTTTTTGCATTTTTCTTCTTATACTCGCAAGATATAATATACATATATCCATTAATGCCTAAGGTTAAAAAATTGGAAATTTTGTATGAAATTTCTATAGTAATTTCTATAATGAAATTTCTAAATAACTTTTATGTGAGGGGTGTTCCAAAAATGGAACAGTAGGCATTAATAGGTTAACTACTTGACATACGAATTTCCTTAACTTCCGAATTAAATGACGAATTTAATAGCTTCCGAGTTGAAATATTTACTATTATTTTGATCCCTTTCATAATAATACGTTTCAAGTGACTTTTTTCCATTTTGAATTATTTAATACTTTTCACTTAATTGCAGATTAAAAATTCAATCATTCGATGCGCGTCTCAGACACGACATTGTATGCGAAGTGGTTAATGAGCGTTCAGAAATCTCAAATTTAATCTTAAAAAATAAGATTTAAAATATTTTCTTTTGAAATGGATTAAACATAGAAAATATATTTATACCATAAAATCGTTCATAGAGTTGAAAAGGTAATTTTTTGAAAACAAAGATGGTGCAACATTATTTGCACTACAATATTTTTGGAGGTCACTGCAAAAAATGCTAGCATTTAATAAAATATGAAAACCCTAGGATTGGTCTCCCCAGCGCTTTCTCGCATCATCTATATACTTATAATAAAGCTCAATGTGTGTGTGTGTGTGTGTTGGCGCTCTACAGGCCAGACCGTTGGACCTACAGCTACCAAATTTGGTACATGTATACCTTGGAGGTCGAGAATGTGCACCTCGGAGCCCGTTTTTCGAATTTTTAATTAGAATTTGAATTAATTAAAATTTAAGCGAAATTTCGACGTTTTTCCGCTATAACTTCCGAAAATATTATTGCACAAACATGATTTTTATATCAATTTAAAGATAAAAAAATTAGCTTTCTAATGGTATCAGTTTTTTAAATTTATAACGTAAACTTCTATTTTTAACGAATTTTTAAAGAAATATTTTAATTATGGTTTTATCACGTGACTGGATAAAATAAAACAATGCCGGAAGTTTGAAAAAAAAAACTATCATCGTAAATCAAGTCTAAAGAAATGCAGCTTTTAACACGTGACTGGATAAAATAAAAGAAACATAAAATGTGATATTTTCTAAAAAAATAAATGCAAAGCAAAAGATTGTATGATTGTTTGCAATATCTAAATAATTAATTTTATAAATCTTCTTTACGGTAAACCAGATCAAATTTAGACAGGATATGCATTGGAATCCCGACTTAATGACATATTTCTATTATCGTTTGCAATATCTGTATCATTAATTCAATATATATATTTTTTTCATTATAAAATGTGATAGTTTCTAAAAAAATAAATGCAAAGCTAAGGTTTCTATAAAATCTGCAAGAGCACGTCAAAGGGAAAAAATTGAGTTTTATCACCGTGTTGCCATTATTTTGACGGAAGTTCAAATTAAAAAATATATAAAAAAACTATCATCGTAAATTAAATTTAAAGAAATGCAACTTTTAGCAAGTGACTGGATAAAATAAAATAAATATAAAATGTGATATTTTCTTTAAAAAATGCAAGGCAAAGGATTCTATGATCGTTTGCAATATTTAAATCATAAATTGAATAAATTATCTTTATTTATACAGGATTGAATTGATACAGGATCTGCATTCAAATTCCTTTCCAATGGCCAATTTGTAAAATATTATTAATAGCCATATATATTGTTTAATACTATTAATTTGATCTAAATGAAGTAAATAATTACATTTTATGTAGTTTGAGTCAAACAATGCATTTATGAATAATGAGTTTTAGATTTCTTTATACTTTGCTCTGTGAGCCATATTTTACAAAATATTTTTATTAATATTTTAAATAAAAGTTGCTACACCAATTAGTCTTCGAAATCCATCCTTAAAACTGACTGATTTATAAAATTAAAGAATATTATTAGGAAAAAGGGTTCTTTTAGAGCTTTCAGTCCATCATCTTAAAGAAAATATTAATTTCAGGCCAATCAATGCCCGGAGTTACTTCAAGGCTAATGAATATGAGATTTAATTGAAAATTTTAGAACCCATTACTCATGGCGAACCAGCTGGTCGCCAAAGGCGGCTAGTCTGTGATAAAGTGGTTACCTCTGAGAATGAATGGCACTGCATTTGAGTATTATAGCTGCACAATATTAATCTTTCACTGGGATTGAGCATTTCTGCAGAATCTATTGTCTCCTCGGCAAGTGATTTGGAGATGAATCCTCGGTCAATAGATGCGGTGGAGATCCGAATTTTTTGTATTTAATTTTTTATAATTGTACTCTGCCCATAACCATCCCGCAGGTGATAGCAATTAGCTGACCCAGTTTCATCGCCATCGGACGAACGGTTCTGGAAGGCGTAAGCGACGCACAGACAAACATCCATTTTTATTTATGTAGATTATTTTGAGCACTGAGTTGTCAAAATAATCTTTAATGGGTGTTTTCTCTCTCAATTACTAACACTCGTTCAATTGCAGGATGATAGATCATTGTAAATTCAATCTCGTCTGTTTTTTTCCCCATCACGCTTCAGTTTTTTCCCTAAAACTGACACAATAATATAAACAATTGACAAATAATATAAACAATTTATCATTCGTTCCTGAATTAAGGTATCCGGCTGCATTCGAAGGAAAAAATTTGAAATATTGAATTTTTTTGAAACTATTTATGTTTTTAGATGTATTGTCAATAATAAACACTATAAATACAAAAAGAATTATTTGAAAATATCATATATTTTGAGAAAGGGGAAAATGAGTTGAACATTTGATTGAAATTGAACTGAAATGGTCCACACTCTACACAAATGGTAATGCAGCAATCCTATTTTTTCTTTGTACACAAACTACAGAATATAATGACGAATGAAATGAACTGAAATCTAAGAAAAATGTTGAGATACAAAAAACCATAAACCATAAATTCACAACTTAATTTTTCTGTAAACACCTCTAAATAAAAAATCATTTCACCAAAATTAAAACCTATGGTTTATTTCATAGCCCATATTGTTTAAAACACACGCTGAAATGTTTATGTCAATACCTCTATTAGTTTTGGTGATATCATGTGAACGTGGAGAATGTTTATGTAAATGAATGTTTTGAGAAAATTGTAGCTACAGACAAATTTTTAGTTGACGAATATGTGACCCTGAGGAAGCGATAAGTCCTTCCTTTTCCTAAAAAAGATAAACTGCTTCAGATAGAGAAAAGTCTGAACTACAAGATAGGTACCAATGCGGTCGATAACCAAAGTTTATAACGTAGTCGGATAAGTTTTCAGAAGTAAATAACTGAGATGGTCTATTTCTTAAATGTTAATTGCTTTTTGTGTGCAAAATTTGTAATATTGTTATAGGCTAAAGTATAGAATCAGTATCAAAATAAAAGCTAACAAATTTTAATCACTTGCGAAATAGATTATATGAAGGATTTCAACCGATTCTGTTTGCTTGAGTATTTTACGGGTCAGATCGTTTCCTCCAGAGCTATCAAACGAGGCGCAAATATTGTTTGTGGGCCGGGAAAGGGGCACCTCTAATCGAGTTTTTTAAATTTTAAGTAATCGAAACTTAAACATGATTTTTGCGTTATTGCATCCGAAAATCTAGGTGCAAAAATGATTTTTTACATCATTATTAAAGAATTATCTTTTAAATGATATTATTTTTTTAAAAATAAAATAAAGTTTTTATTTTTCTAATCCATTTAGAAAATATTTCACGCTCATTTTTAGACGATTCGCTTCACATAAAATAAAAAATAATAATAATTAACCTCAAATGAGGCATCATTTCCAACTTCAATGGTGTGTCTGTACAAATTAGAACTTAATGCATCATGATTCAGAAAATATGCTAATTCGCTCATAAAATATTAATTAATTAAGTCAAAATTAGTGTGGTAGGGTTTTTTCCCCACAGAAATGAGTTTGAAGATATGATTCTGACCTACTGTGAAAAATTAAATATTAAAAGTTGAAATTCAAAAAAAAAATCTTCTAACGTGTACAGAATCTTATGTTGGTCGGTAATCTTTATCATAATGATTCCAAAAAGAAACTTCAAAATCGTTAATGGGAAAAAGAACTTTATTTTTCAAGAATTTGTCGAGGGTACGAAGAAATTTGAAATTTGCTCCCAGTGTTTCAATGAACAGGCATCTGCTGAACATTTTCTTCAGTACCTTGATCTCTCCGGGAGGGATCTGATGGAAAATCCACTTATGGTGCTGGACTTTTTGAAGGTGTATGCACTCAGGGACTTGGTCTAGCTCTGCTCTAGAACATGCAACAACAACATTTTTTTTGTATCAAGTGTATTTTTTTATTTAATATTTTTTAATAGTTGTACCGTTTAATTAATTTGGGTGAACAGCTTAATTACTTTATATACATATATATATATATATATATGCGCTCACTTTTTTTTGTTATTTTGTTGCTCGATATCATTTCTCAAATCTTTGAAACCTCCAAATAATTGCTAAACTGATATTTCCTGACTTAAACCGATGGAAAATCGCTCTTAAGGTCTCCGACTACCTTAAAATCGCTGGTTATCGACTATATTGGCGATTTTTTATTGTTATTTCTTGTAGTTCAGACCTTCCTGTTTCCAAAACAGTTCAGCTTTTATAGGAAAAGGAAGGCCTGACCTATCATCAAGGGTCACTTATTTTTTCAGCTGAAAATTGTCTTTCACTTCCATTTTTTCAAAACTTTCATTTTCCTAAAGAATTTGCTCCGCCAACATGATATCTCAAAGACTAATAGAGATATTTATGTAAAACTTTCAGTGTGTGTTTTAGATGATATGGCCAATAAAAGGAACCAAAAGTTTTAGTGTTGGTGAAGTACTTTTTCATTTAGAGGTGTTTTTAGAGAAATTGAGTATTGAATGGATGGACAAAAGGGCACGTATATTTCTACCCATAACTTATTTATATTTCAACATGTTTCTTAGATTTCGGTTCATTTCATTCATCATTATATTCTATAGATCGTGTGCAAAGAAAAATAGGATTGCTGCATTACTATTTGGTGTAGAGTGTCAACCATTTTGGTTCAATTTTATTAAAATTGACTACACATTTTCCCATTTCTCAAAATATATTATATTTTAAAATAATTTTGTTGCATTAATAGTATTTTGTATAATAATTGACAACGCATATAAAAACTACATTTGTAAATTGTTTTTATACAATCCAATTTTTTTCAAAATTTTCCTTCGAACGTCATCGAATACTTTAATAGTAAATCAAGAGTAAATGCATTCAGCTGTGGTTTAATATATGAATGCTTCACTTGCCAAATCGATTAACTCCATTTTTGGAATTTTATTAAATTTTAATATCAAAGCTCCTACTGCACATATTCAAAGCAAATTTCTCTAATAATAAGTATTAACTCCACTAAATGACAAAATCGTTTTAGCCATTGAATAATAAATCATTTATGTCAGAAGCCAATCTGATTAACTCCATACTATCATGTATTTATATCATAACAAAAATCTATCTAACCAGCTGCACTATTTTTCCTCTCCAACGGAATTATTCCCCAGTTAGTTGCCTTATGATTCACAATTTGCTATCATCAAATCTCAAGCAAAAAAAGCTCAGAATAGCTTTTCGCCAGATGATTGGTATAATATAATAAAAACATGTAGAAAGAAAACACCGTTTCATATGGTTCAAATGACGCATCAGGGCTTTTTTCCTACAAGTACTGTAGAAAATTCTATCAATAATAGTAAGGTAACAGGTTCAGGGATACCCGTAAATTGACTCAAAATGCACTGGATAAAATGAGAAAAGTCGAAACCCCATCTGATACAATTTAAGTATGACTTTAACGAAGATACCGAATTGAGTGCCCTAAATATACGAAAAAGTGTAGCAGGTAGACCACTATGTCTGAAAAATATGATCCAGCCTTTGGGGCATCCAACAGATAGAAAAGTGACAAGTGGAAAGATATGATGGATATTGAAATTTATTCCTACTATTAAACACGAGTATTATAAAACTTTAAGGACAAATCGACAGGATGGGAGCTCAAATACAGTTAACGGAGATGATATCATTTATAATGATGATAACGCAATTTAAACAAAGTAATAATACTCGCAATATTATGTAAGAGTAATAGAATAGTTCTTATTCATTCGTGCTAAACTCTTTAATGAAACATATGTTTATATAATGACATTTTTCCGTAATGAAAGAATAATTCAAAGACTGAATTTGAATCAATAATTTACCTTCACTTGACAAATCGATTAACTCCCCACGAAAAAATTGTAGTAATAATTACAATTACTCCAAGTACATTTCATTTTATACCTTCTATTTGTCGTCAAATCAAATAGACTTTTACAATAATACAGTCTACATCAAATTTTTTATTTGAAAATAATTTTAAAAAACAACGTATGATATCATTTTTCTCAATTTCTTGTTTTATGGAGTTAATCGATTTGGCAATTGAAGCATCCATATTTCATATCACGTTCCAACCATTTTCGGAAAAATTCAAACTAATGGCTGAACTGAAACTGAATTGCTTTTAATCGGATTTGAACTCATTTGCATGTCTCAGTTTTCATTTCACAAACTATTTACTATTTTGTTCCTCCAGATCTGCTCCGTTGAGTTTGATTGCAACAATAAGCAACTGTTTTTCGCATAAACCATGATTACTGTTCATCATTTTTAAACATATGCATTTGTCAGCTTTAGATCCACGTTCAGGATTCAGATGGATACAGTTTAATGCATGAAAGTTAATCATAGCTATGAAGTCAATTATTTGTTTTAATATTTGCATTTTGGCAAGGATTGTGATCTGTTTATTGATTTAATGATCTGTTCTCATAATACGCGAATTATAAGCTGAATAATTTTGCATTGCAAAATTCAGATTAGAAATTTTTTATTTTTAGTAAGGCAACACATTCTGATGAAAAATTCATGAAAATACCGAATTTTTTTTTATTGTCTCATTTTATAAAGAAAAATTTTCTAAATATATCTATATAATACAGTTAAGAATAGATAAATATACATTTTGTAGAAGTTTCACGATGTTCTATGAATTTCATATCAAGTGATTAGCAATTTGCCTCTTAAAAATAAGACTTTGCTCCATAGACCGATCAATGTTCATAAAGAAATCGCAAAGCTCATTTGCCATTCTTAAACCTCCACCAAGATTTTTCAAATGAAATGTCACGTTTACAGTGCTTGTAGAAGCCTATTCTTCCACGGGCTGTGAATTGAACATTTCCTCCAAGTTCGGTTTCAGTCAGATCTTTATCTTGCGATTCAAGCAATTCCTGAATGTCACTTGATTCTATCTGTTCGAACCCATCTCGTCCTATTCCATTTCGGTTGTGTTTGCAGTTTTCATTTAACAACATACTTTAGACAAGATTGTAATGAGATCTATTTCACTTTTTTCATTAGTCCATTGGACGGCATTTGCAAAGGATATTGGGTTGGATACCTATGGGAATCCTTTTATTATTATGTATGCACTTTTTAGATCCTCGAATAAAGAAATGTTTAGCCGCGAATATAGGAATTGGGTCGCTTTTTTTAAATCCGCGAATAGTGAAAACGCGATTGAAGGAAGCGCGAATAAGGAGCTTTTACTGTAATCAGTTTTATCGCGATCGAAAAAGTGGTACGGCACCGCATAAGAGACATACAGACAAACTTTCATTCTTATTTACATAGATTTTTATGTGAGAATATGATAGTGCTTTTGATTGAGGTTTTTGGAGCCTCAAAACGGGAGGGCAATGAATGGTTGAAGCCTCGACATGCGTAGACAATAAATTGGCGATTTATCCCTTTTTTTAATTTTTGAGTCATCTTTCACAGTATACTATAGTTTTTGAAGTATCTATCGTCTGCTAATGAAGTTTTGTTTAGGAGTCGTTTTAGTTTTTGAATTATTTATCGCTTGCTGTTGTAGTTTTTCCCTTGGAAATCAAACCTAACTCGTGCAACTTGCTTTAAAAAATAAACTAAACAAGTTAAAATATTTTTTGTTTAATCAATAAACATTGTTGGTATAATTACAGATGAGGTTCTGAGAAAATACTGCCGAAGGTCCCAATTTTTGGAGATTTATAGCCTAAAATTTTCAAATTATTCATTCTCTGAATTCTTACCAATTAATTCAATTTAAGCTATTAACAGTTTTATTTGGTTTGAAAAAATCAGAAGACTATCAGATTAAGCACGCGTCGACAGAAAAACGGTGGTTGTGTTTCAATTTTCCAGTAATTTATAATTGGTTGCCAAATCCGTCGCCAAGTTTGTCACCAAGCTCTGAGATGATTGACGCGACATCCGATTATCTATATCTATACTTATAATAAAGTTCAATGTGTGTGTGTGTGTGTGTGTGTGTGTGTGTGTTGTGTGTGTGTGTGTGTGTGTGTGTGTGTGTGTGTGTGTGTGTGTGTGTGTGTGTGTGTGTGTGTGCGAGCTGGCGCTCTACAGGCCAGACCGTTGGACCTACAGCTACCAAATTTGGTACATGTATACCTTGGAGGTGCGACTCGGAGCCCTTTTTTGAATTTTTAATTAGAATTTGAATTAATTAAAATTTAAGCGACATTTCGACGTTTTTCCGCTATAACTTCCGAAAATATTGTCGCACAAACATGATTTTTACATCATTTGAAAGATTAAAAAATTAGCCTTCTAATGGTGTCAGTGTTTTAATGTATAACTTAAGCTTCTATTTTTAACGAATTTTTAAAGAAATATTTAACCATGTTTTTTTAGCACGTGACTGTATAAAATAAAATAAAACAATGACGGAAGTTCAAATAAAAAAAACTATCATCGCAAAATAAATGTAAAGGAATGCAACTTTTAGCACGTGACGATAAAACAAAAGAAATATAAAATGTGATATTTTCTAAAAAAATAAATGCACAGCAAAGGTTTCTATAATCGTTTGCAATACCTTAATAATTAATTCAACAAATCTTCTTTATTATTGAATTGAGATTTGATTGAATGATTGAATTTAGACATTATATGCTTTCAAATTCCGGTCCAATGGCCAGTTTGTTAAATATTATTAATAAGCATATATATTACTAAATACTATTTATTTGATCTAAATGAAGTAAATAATTACATTTTATGTAGCTTGAGTCAAACAATGCATTGATGAATAATGAGTTTTAGATTTCTTCACACTTTGCTCTGTGAGCCATATTTTACAAAATATTTTTATTAACATTTTTAATAAAAGTTGCTACATCAATCAGTCTTCTAAATCAATCATTAAAACCAACTGATTTATGAAATTAAAGAATATTATTAGGAAAACGTTTTCTTTTAGAACTTTCCGTCCATCATTTTAAAGAAAATATTAATTTCAGGCCAATCAATGCCCGGAATTACTTCAAGGCTAATTTTTTTTGTCGTGTCCATAAGTGTCGAAACTAAATATGTCCATGAATTTTGAAAATTTCTTCTGCGACTTGCTTGATGTTGTCTCCATACGGATCTATCATAGTTGGCAGTACACCAATCTTTCTCAGGCTGGCGCTCATAGCCGGACACTCGTAGATGTGAGTAGGAGTAAGTTCAAGGCTAATCAATATGTGATTTAATTGAAAATTTTAGACCGCATTACTTATTGCGAACCAGCTGGTCGCCAAAGACGGCTAGTAAATAACATAAGATGATATAAAAAATATATAAATAATATAAGTAGAAATTGAATTCATTTTTTTTAATAAATATATATTAATTTTTTTTTCTCAATCCATTCCCATCCAATAATGAAAATGGTTGATTTTCATTTTAACAGTTAGAAGAAATAATATTTTTTGCTACAGTTCCTCTTGAAACTTAATTAAATGTGACAATTGTGAGTGGTGCATTTAGGATTGCTGAATGGCAACGAGGAAGTTTCTGCTTTGTTATTGGGTATTATTCTTCCTTCTAAGAATCATATCAAAACACTTCCCTCTGTAAGCGAAATTCGTAAATTCTTTTCTTTATTATTATTTTATTTATTTTCTACCACACGTCTCTTATCTGAAGAATAGTATTGTGACTCCAAAATTGGGAAATCGATATCTAAACGCATGAGTTATGATGAATTAAAATACAATTACTAAGTTATAAATATACTTAGTTAATTCATACTTAAGTTAGAATAGTTGTTTTACTGAAGTTTCACATCGAAATATCTGTGTTGCTAATTTTTTCCTTTTATAAATATAAGGAAATGAGAGATTTTTTATTTTATGAAGTAAACTTTCAGTTCTCCTCATTTTCTACTTATATGATACTAGCTGTTACCCTGCGAGTTGCTGCTGCAGGAGAAATAATTTTGAAATATGTTATAACTAATGTATTCGATAATAATTAATATCAATATTGCAGCAATTTCTGAAAACTTCATAATCAGTTAAATTTTTAATAAAATTGTTTTGTTGCTTCAGTATAGGAAATTATGCTACAGCAAACTCTTTTAATCCCGTTAAACCTTTATTTACAGAATAATGTTGCCATCCATTTTTCAACATCTTTTTTACAAAGGTTTCCTGTGCAGAACCCGAGAAGAAAAATGTAATCAACAGAAATATGTTAATTAATTTAATTCTTAATGAAATATTTTTCATTCTTACTTTTATCGTATATTGACTTCATGATATTTGGGTCACATTCTCCGTGTTCAATAGAGTACAATCAGCAAAAAGAGTCACAGAGTAAAGATAGAAGCTAGATGCCCCTTTATTCCTTAGTTTTCCAATCCAAAGAAGATCAAAGTAGATGGATACTAATCCCAAGCAGATGGCTATAATGACTAATACAGCTTTTCAAATTCAAGAATAAGGATTTTAAAGTTTAAACGGCGTTTCCTACAAGATTTCCTTTTTCTAGTAGGACTAAGATTAAGAGGTCAGTGGCGAAGAAATCCCTAAAAAAATCTCTTAGTAAAAACTTTAAAGGAAAAAACGTTTCCACTCTCCAATTCTGGTGCCAACAAACGCATGTTGGCCTCGGTAGCCTGGTTGGTAGAGCGTCTGTCTCGCAACCAAAAGGCAGAGAGTTCTGTCCTCGTCTCGGCCAAAGACCGCCGTGTTGACTCATGGCAATTGAGGAAAGTTCAATAGGTCCTCTGAGTTCTCATCACCTCTAGGGGTACTGAGTCACTCTTTGATTGGGATCTCAATTCCGACTGGTGGATGGATAAACGTGTTCGACCAGCCCCTAAAAGGGGTTGTGTTCGAGCAAAGTCGTTCCTTCTTCCTTAACGGTGCTCGTTCACAGCGAAAGGCGCACACTTTATTCGAACGAGCATCGCTCATTCGAGCTTGGGTACGACCAAGTAGTTTTAGAACCACCACCACAGACGTGTTCCACTTTTATTCCCATTTAGAAATCACACCCACCCATTGGAAAATAAATTCCTATTTAAAAGCATTTTCTTGCTATGTTCAAAATTAATGAACGGATATACGCAAATTGCATTGCAATCAGTTTAATCCATCAGTATTTTAACATTATTGGTATAGAGAGTTCGAATATTCTCTGCCTTGTGTTTTTAAAAAATGCACTGATATTAGATCTGTTGTCAATGTGTGGTGACACCTTAATAAGCCATTAACAGCCGTTAGACATCAGCGTACGCTTTTGTCGAATTGATGATTGCTCTTCAAACCCAAACATCGCAGGCTCGATCCTTGACGAAATTCAACCTCAACATTGGCACAATTCCAGCCAACACCATCGCCACATCGGTGACCTCGGACGACGAACGCTCAAACTGCTATCGTGGAGCAGCAAACGCAACCATAGCAAAGTCCTCAGATGCAGCAGCAACTCTCACACGCTCGCCAAAAACACTTGGCGCTATAAAAAAGTCGTTCGTCTCTACAGACTCAGTGGTAGAGGAGTATTGTGGTGACATTGTAATAAGCCAGTAACAGCCGCTGGATACTAGAGTACGATTTTGTAGAATATATAAGTTACTGGATATCAAACCCAAACATCTCAGGTTCAACCCTTGGCAGAATTCAACCTCAACATTGGCACAATTCCAACTAACAGCATCGCCAAAAATGGCCTTGCTTCAAAAAATGAAATTTTTATAATACGCCAAAATTTTCAAGTACTAAAAAGAGAGCCGGTATCTTTGAAATCGAGAACTAGAATCTTCTCGATAATTTCGATGCATAAATGTTCTGATAATCATCAGAAACAGAAAGGAGAACTTGAAAAACAGATTAAAAGATAGAAATCCCGAGACAAAATATGGTTTTTGATATTTTCTTCTTCACCATCCTTTTAAAATCCCTATCTTTTCGAGTGCCAAACCAAGCGTGAGGGATAAAATTGTTTCGGTTCAATGTTCTGTTTCTGTAGATCTTGTTAACTGTGTTTCTACAGATCATGTTCACTGCCATTTAACCTAGCTTAATAGTAATGATCACGCTGATACGAATGTAGAAGTGAACTGCATATTTCATTTTTCCTCCCACAACAGCATTTGCATGTACTTTTAGAGTTTCTGAATGTTCACAAATAAAAAAAATCGATTATAAGAGCTCGTGTTATCTTGGATTTCCTGTATAACAATGAAAAGAAGAATAGAATGATGAATGAAATGAACCAAAATCCAACAAAAGTCTGGAGATGTAAATAAGTTATGGGTAAAAATAGTTATGCATTTTTATGCATATATGCATTTTTTTCCATTTATTCACAATTTAATTTTTCTATAAACACGTCTAAATGAAAAAGCATTTCACCCACAATAAAACTTTTGATTCATTTCATTGCCCATGGTATTTAAAAACCGCGCTGAAATTCGTATGTGAATACATCTATTAGTTTTTGAGGTATCACCTGAACGGCGGAGAATGTTTATGAAAATGAAAGTTTTGAGAAAATGGAAGTGAAAGACAGATTTCAGCTAAAAAAATGTATGACCCTGGATGATAGATCAGACCTTCTTTTTCCCAGAAAAGACAAACTGTTTTGGAAAGAGGAAAGTCTGAAATGCAAGAAACAACAATATAACAAAAATTCGCCAATGTGGGTGGTGATGATGATGATGATGTCATGTCCGTGTTTTCGCAGAAAGGAGGTGCAATAAGGGTAAAGACCCCCTAAGCACCCAGCAGGTAGAAGTCCGATATCTAGCTCATATGGCGATGACGCACACTTTCGCTTGCACAATCCCTTTTTAGAGGGGGGCACATTCATACATCATACAGATAGAACACAGAACAACCATGCCCGAACCGAGACTCGAACCCGGATTCAGGGGGAAGACACGCTGCCCCTATGCCAGGACGCCGGCAACGTGGGCGGTACCCAGTGTTTTTAACGTAGTCGGATACCTTAAAAGGTGGAAAAAGCATCTAGCATAATATTTCCACAAGTACATGTATTTACAAAAAATAGGTTCTTGGGAAATAAAATCGGTTGAGATACTGTAATTCATTAGGATCAACGCAACGTTTGGGAAAACTTTCTAATAAATTATTTATTTAGATTATAAATTCATCGGACTGCGAACATTTATCAAAATAAACTATCGTTCGAAAGAAGCTTTTTAAAACATCCATGTTTTTCACAAAACCAGTTATATGCTGGATGCTTACAAGTCGGACAATCAAGAAATTTGTTTGTGCTGAAGACGGAGAAACAAACAAACAAAAATGTACTGCCTACCCTAAAGCTCTTGAATAATAAAGAAAGAAAGAATAGAATACATACTATTCACACTTCTCCTTTATATGTCGTTCCATTTCAATGAATGTATTCACTGTAGGGTCTCGGCTTCGGAACCGGAGGATTTCAGGTTTGAGACCGTCGTGTGAGGGGGTCTCTTGCAAGTTACATCTATCAGGTCAAACGTCCTCCCGCTGGTGTGGTGTGTCGTGGAGAAGGGGGTGCTAGCTCATCTGACCGTGGTTCAAAATGACGAGGTCCGTCCCTAAATAGCCGTCGTGTTGCTTTAAACGGGACGTTAATATAACTAAACTAAAAACTATCATTCCTAATTAAGCAAGTCAGTTTTCTTTTTAATTTACTTTCACTAAAAACTTTGGTTCGATTTTTTAAAACTCATTTTATGAAGAATGATTTTTTTCCCCTCTGTCACTTCCTTCAAACAATCATAACTCAAAAACTAACTTTCGGCTTCTTTGATATCTCCCTGTTTTAATCCATTTTCTATTCATCTGTAAATACATCCCATGTAAACTTTTCTCTTTTATTGTAAATAAATAAAAATGAATGTTTGTCTGTATGTCTCTTATGCTGCTCGTCCGATGAAACTTTGAATACTTATCACCTGCACTTATTTGTTTCTGTTGATGATGGAAAAACAGAACAAAAAAAATTTCCTACCCTAAAGTCTTGAATGCTAAAGTTAATAAAATAGTATGAATATTATCTATGCAATATATCTTTTAATATCAATGAATCTATTCAGAAGAAACAAGAATTACTCTTAATATATTCGAAAATAAATATCATTCTTTCGATCCTTCTTAACGAAACAAGATAACTATTTCCAATTACAAACGATATTTCCAAAATTATTTCTTCTGAGGCAGCAACGCGCCGAGTAACAATTAATTAACTAATATTCCTTTGACTTTAAAACAGAATTACTTTGTAAGAAGCAACCATTACACATTTGGAACTCCTTCACTTAATTTATCGGCGTTTATTTTTTGCCGTGTTTAAGAAACCGGCATTTAGAAACCGAAATGATTGCAGAAACTTTATTTTTAGAAACCCATTTTGGAAAACATTCATGTCTAAACACATTTATCGATACTGTTAAGTCATTAGGATCAACGCAATGTTTAGGAAGAACTTTGTCATAAATTATTTATTTACATTATAAATTCATCGGACTGCGAACACTTATCAAAATAAACTGTCGTTCGAAAACTTTTTAAAACAAAATAATCGAGTTCACTGAGAGAGAGGAAAGGAAAAACTTTCAAAATGGACGACCACCCGAAGCGTGTCGAACTGAGACAAAAAGCGGAAATAAAATCACCGACAAAACTGTTATTATTTTAGCGTTGCCATTCGCCGATGGGGAAATTGTCCTCTGCACTCATGCGAGACGTGATCGTCTGCCACTCTGGAGACAAAGAATTCGGTGGAATTTCCTCTGCATAAGACGGACTAGATTTTGAAGTGGACCTGACACAAATATGGTACAGTAAAAGCTCCTTATTCGCGCTTCCTTCATTTGCGTTTTCGCTATGATTAAAAGGATGCTACCCAATTCCTACATTCGCTGCTAAAAATTTCTTTATTCGTGGATCTAATAAGTACATGCATCAGAATAAAAGGATTCCAATAGGTATCCAACCCAATATCCATTGTAAATGCCGTCAAAGGGACTCATAAAAAAATTAAAATAGATCTTATTACAACTTTGTCTAAAGTATGTTGTTCAATGCAAACATAGCCGAAATTGCGAATGGAATAGGACGAGATGGGTTCGAACAGATAGAATCAAGTGACATTCAGGAATGGCTTGAATCGCAAGATGAAGATCTGACTAAAACCGACTTGGAGGAAATGTTTAATTCACTGCCCATTGAAGGCTTCCACAAGCACTGGAAACGTGACATTTCATTTGAAAAATCTTAATGAAGGTTTAAGAATGGCAAATGAGCTTTGCGATTTCTTTATGAACATTGATCCGTCTAGGAAACGAAGTCTTATTTTTAAGAGGCAAATGGCTACTGCGACTGCTGCGTATCCGTCTGAATGGAAGGAGCTTTTAAAAACTGCCAAGCAAAAGAAAATTCTTCAAACCATTGCCCAAACCTTGAGATAGTGAATCAAAATGTTCAAAAACTTCCAATTAAAATGATTTTTTTTATATATTTGTTTTTTTATTTGTATTTTGTCACCAAGGAACGTATCCCCTATAATCCCATATAAATAACCATTCCGTATTCACGGTTTCTATATTCGCGACATATTTATGGAGCATATACCCCGCGAATAAAGATCTTTTACTGTACAGAATTTTATTAACTCAATACCAATTCGATGCATTACAGGCGTTTACTATTATTCAGATGATAGAGGAAATAATTGCTTTCCGATAAAATATTTGAAAAAAAAAAATGCCATCGAGAATTTAATGTATCCTTTCAAAACATAACCATTTAAATATATGCCACATTTGAAGGCGTAGGGGGGAAATATATAATTTCGCTTTTATTCCATTCTCAAAATCGAATTCGAACAAATCCTTTCCCTAGAGGATTTGCTCTCTAATTGCGTAAATACTGAGATTAATACTAAAAAGTTTTGTTATTTAAATAGGCAAATTCTAAAGTAACCTTTCCGTGATTTAACTAACTCAGCACATCTGAAAAAGTCTGTCTGTCACGCCATCTGTGTGCGAGCGGTCCCTTTTTCACAGCATGCGTTTTCGGCATAATGCAAATTTGTTATTCATAGCCTTGTATTAGTCGCTCTCATTAGCTATTTATTAGAAGCGTCCGTGTTTACGGTTATTATAAATCGAACAGAAAATACTTATTGCATATTTTAAAAACAACAACTTTGTGCTTTGTTTGGCAATGGCCATCATTTATGTCTTCGTAAGTTTTGGCAATTTGGATAAATTTCACTGTATTTATTTCATAATGAAAACGGTCCAATTCAAATACGAACCTAACCGGGTAATCAAATATCTACTGGCTTGTTTTTTTATTTGTGCTTTATTTCATACAAAATTATTCGTCTTCTAAATTCATAACAATCAAATGTATTTTATTTTATCCAAAAAAAATTTCGCGTAACATCCTAGTTTTCGGTAAAAAGCTATTTGCTTAGCTACAATGAAATTTTATACTTGCTCTATTTTTTTTTCTGGGCAATTTCCACTGTCTACCAATCTATAATTTTAATGATTCTCTTTTGCGAAAAATCAAGCACGGTCATTTTCTTTTGTTTTGCACGAATATTTTTCCGAATAGTTTATAGATAAAGTTTTTGCCAATGATTACGGATAAAAGGAAACAATGTGAATTAAAATAATAGGGATATTATTTCTCCGATAAAGAGTTCCGTTTATATAAAAAAAAATTATTATAGTAACAATCACTTTCCTTTGAAAGAAAGTTTTTTTTTTTGTATGATGATAATGAATTTGCATATTGTAAAATTTCGTAGAAATCATTACAAATACCATTAGTTGAATATTTATTAGATTTATCATCTTATTCGCCTTTGTAATAATAAAAAATTAAATCATATATTTTTAACATGAGATATTTCTTGTATTTCCTTTTAATACATTTCGTTGTGAACGCACAATGAAAATATTTTTCATTAAAGTCGATAATAATTTATAAGCGCGCATCCTTGCCGTCGCCAAAAAAAAATGTATATTCGACTTTTCGAACGAACAATTTTATTGAAAAGAAGTGAAGTAATCCCATAAGAAGATTCCCTCTTATGTGGCGCCATTTTTTGCACTTTTCATTCGTCTGTTTATTCGCACAGATTATCTTTCAATTCCTACTTTTGCTCTGACCGTACGCCAGAACACATTTGACAATCGAAAATAAAATATTGAACTATCGATTTGTCAAGAAAAAAGATGCATAGAATGCGCTTTTAATATTCTGGGCAATAAATGAAAATATTCCACTGTTCTTTTAATGTTCTAGCATATTTTACGCTTGATGTAGGGCGCGCCAGAGAAACATCTTTGAAAAAAATCCCAAACGGTGAGCTGGTTGAGTAGAGAGGGGATCCCTGCTTAAAAGGAGACAATGAGTAGTAATGCTTCGAATAATTTTAGCGAAGAAATTATATTTTTTGTGACAATCACAGGAAAGTCTTTAAAATAGGTAAACACTTAATAATGGCTTTCAGATTTCGCAAAGAAAAAAAAATGCTGTTTTCCCAACCAAAATCCATGTAAGAAAATTATAATCCAAATTCATCAAACGAATTGTTTTACTTGCTAAACTTAATAAATAATACAGTTATTGACTGTGAAGCGAGACGAAATCGTCCGATTATGTTTTTTTTAAATGTCTCGAAATGGATTAAATAGAAACATTGTGATTTGTTGCCGGCGTCCTGGTTTAGGGTTAGCTTATCTCCTCCGTGATCTGGACGTCTCGGGTTCGAGTCCCAGTTCGGGCAGGGTTGTTCTGTGTTCTATCCGTGAGATGCGTGAATGTGCCCCCCTGTTAAAAGGGGTTGTGCAAGAGAATGTGTGTGTCACTTTCATTTGAGCTGGAAGTGAGACTTCTACCCTCAGGGGTCTTTACCCTCAGAAGCTACCGCACCCCCTTTCATTGGAAACACGGATACGACATCATCATTGAGATGTATGTATCAATGACATTGCTAATGATGTATCTTTGAAGTAAAGGCCTCTCAAGTTATTAAAAAAAAGGTAAATGAATATTTTCATGCCTTTGGGGTTATTTAGAAAAACCTTATAATGTTGATTTCAAGTTTTACTCTCCGTGTTTCGATATGTGCGATCCAAAACTCTCTAGTTTAATTGGCGATATATTGTTTTAAACGTTCATGGATCTCAGATCTTATTACGCATTTTGAGAAATTTTTAAAATAGTGATACTGTCATGAAGATTTTTAACTTTACAAAGACAAAGAGAAAATATTTGTAATCGTCAAAAAATTTTGAACTGGAAACTTTGTTGGATCTCCGCTTATCAGTTTTTTACCTCAAGAAGTTCGAAAACACACTTTCGGAATTGTATCTGCCTGCTTTTGAATCCGAAGATTCAAATCAGGTGCATCATTTCGTTTAACCCACTGTGTGCGGGTCCATTTCGCCGCGGAATGGTACCGGGAGCGGGTGTTCGGGGCGTCTATTTAGTTATTCACTTCAATCTCGATAGAGCGAAAATGAGTTCCTTTTTTCACCCACTTTTCGTAGTTTATATTGAAATGAATAAATAACAACCATAAGATTTTTGTAAACAAAAAATATATCTTTTTAGTAGATCAATAATAGTATCGTAAATATGAAAAATCGCATAGAAATAGTAGTAGAGAGTTTTCATTTTTTTTCTAATCATGTTCTATCTAAACATTTTTACATTATCAAAAAATGTAAAGAGCCATCGTGAAACTAATCATCTTTGACAGTTCAAAGCCTTTTCCTCTATGAAGAGGCAACATTCACTCATGTTGCAGTGAATTTGAAAGTGAATTTTAAATCTAAATGGAATTTTTTTTAATCCACCTTCCCGTTCTGTGGTTCCGCATCGACTGACGTTTTCATTTGTCTCAGGTTTTCCAGAATCTATGTAGTAGACAAGAGCATTCGGCTTCCTGTTTGTACTGCTATTTCTGTACCCACCAACAAACCGTTACTCTAACCCGCGCTTAAGTATCCATCGTCAGAAAACGTACTGGTACGTGTCCCGCATACAATGTGTTAAGAAGGAATCCAAGTTAAATTTGGTAGTTTTATACACAAAAACCTTTCTCCGCAATTGATGCTCTGTTATAACCTGTCTAACGCGAATATGATAATCGAAAAGCTATTTGAACTATCTTATCATGTAAAGTAAAAACTCTTTATTCGCGGGGTATATGTTCCATAAATATGTCGCGAATACAGAAACCGTGAATACGGAATGGTTATATATATGGGATTATAAGGGATACATTCCTAGGTGACAAAAAAATAAAAAAATAAATATATGAAAAAATCAATTTAATTGGAAGTTTTTGAACATTTTGATTCACTATCTCAAGGTTTAGGCAATGGTTTGAAGAATTTTCTTTTGCTTGGCAGTTTTTAAAAGCTCCTTCCATTCAGACGGATACGCAGCAGTCGCAATAGTCATTTGCCTCTTAAAAATAAGACTTCGTTTCCTAGACGGATCAATGTTCATAAAGAAATCGCAAAGCTCATTTGCCATTCTTAAACCTTCACTAAGATTTTTCAAATGAAATGCAACGTTTCCAGTGCCTGTGGAAGCCTTCAATGGGCAGTGAATTAAACATTTCCTCCAAGTCGGTTTTAGTCAGATCTTCATCTTTCGATTCAAGCCATTCCTGAATGTCACTTGATTCTATCTGTTCGAACCCATTTCGTCCTATTCCATTCGCGATTTCGGCTATGTTTGCAGTTTGCATTGAACAACATACTTTACGCAAAGTTGTAATAAGATCTATTTTATCTTTTTTATTAGTCCATTTGACGGCATTTACAAAGGATATTGGGTTGGATACCTATTGGAATCCTTATGTGTCTTATTAGATCAGCGAATAAGGAAATGTTAAGTCGCGAATATTGGAATTGGGACGCCTTTTTTTCATCCGCGAATAGTGAAAACGCGAATGAAGGAAGCGCGAATAAGGAGCTTTTACTGTATTAAGTTTAAAATATGGGACGTCTATTAATTTCTTTCGTTTAATTAGTTTTCATTTCAGTTTAGAATGTGAGTTTTCTCTGGCGTAAATAATCAATGAGTTAATTTCGTAATTATTTTCGGATGAAAACTTTGTATGAAAGAAGCATATTATGTATGTGATAAAGGAAAGCCGTTAAAAAATACTTTATCTGAGTTTTCATTGTTATACAGCTATGAAGTGATTATGTCAGAAAATATTTATGTAAGCTTTTTCGAAAACAACACTATCAAAATGCATATTTTATGAATTCTAGAATTTGAAAAGCAACCGATGTTTCTTTTTAAAAAAAGATTGTGGGAAATGAGTAATTTTCAAAATTGGAAAAACAATTTCCCTTACTACTGATAAAAAAATTATGTATTATTGATAATTTATCTCCATGCTTATCAGTTAAAAGATATTTTTTTCTTTCATAATAATCTACAATTCATTTTTTTCCTTCTTCGTGTCTAGTTATAAAAATTATTTTTACTTATTTTTAATGATTCTTCAAAATTTTATGTTAATTTTAAACTAGCTGGTACCCGGCGCGGTGTTGCTGCAAAGGAAATAATCTTCAAAATATCGCTTTCAATTTGAAATAGTCATTTTGTTTCATTAAGAATGGTAAGAAGAAGGATATTTATTTTCTTGTCGGCAATGAATACATTCATTGAAATGGTGGGATATATAAAGGAGAAGCATAAATAGTATTTATTCTATTTTCATTATTCTATTCTACAAACAAATATTCGTTTTTATGCATTAAATTTGCGTATTCTTTTCGGATCGTAAAGCTTGGTGTTCTTTCAGAACGGTAATGAAAGAAACTACTAATTGCATCACGTAACTCGTTTCACATTCGTTCCGTATTCTCAAGTTTAATATTAGAAAATGGGATTACAATATTTTCTTTTTAAAATGTATTGTGTGTAGAAAATATATTTATACCATAAAATCTTTAATATAGTTGTTGAGATAATTTTTTGAAAACTAATTTGGGGCAAAATTATTTGTAGTGTGATATTTTCGAAAATTACAGCAAAAAAAGCCAAAATTTATAAAATGTTTAGTTAAAATTTCAAACCTAAATTATTGGTTTCCCTTAAAACGTCCTCGCACACTCTCTAATAAAACTAATATTTCAGAGAAAGCCTTACATTGCACTTACGTACAATAGCTATAAAATATTAACGTTTAACTTGAATTGAGCATATTAACTGAATCTGCTGTGTCTCCTTGGCAATCTATTTGGTGGTTTATCCATGTTTAATACATGCGGTAAATAGATCCGAAAATATTTTTATACTTTACATAATTTTTCTATGCTTATAACCATCGCGTAAGTGTAAGTAATAAGTTTCATCGCCATCGGATGATCGGATGAGCTGGGCATAAGATACCAACAGACACACATTCATTTTTAGTTATATAGATCAGTGCTCCGCAACCACTGTGCCGCCTGCACACTGGTGTGTCATGAGCCAGATACAGGTGTGCCTCGTTCATTTTACAATTTTTCATCATGTATTTAATACACAATTTTTTTTCATAATAATGTCTATTTTTCTAAATATACTATAGAATAGTTATTATAACTAAATAATTATTCAATGGTCCCCTGGTTAGAACAGTTGAAAACTGTATTGTGTGTTGTGTAAACACCAAGGCCTCTCAAATTAATCATAGATAAAGCAAAATGACCGTTATGCGCTTCGTTGAAGACTCATGTGTTATTTGCATTTGCGCGTGGTACATCACGATCACTCGAATGTCATTGTCGTCACTATTTTACAACACAAAGTTAAATAAACACGTTCCTACCACTAACGATAATAATTTTTAATTGTCTTTCTTAATTATGTATGGTTAACGTTCTTCGTATAAAAATTTTTTAACTTTTATACCCCTTTAAATATGGATAAATTTTTAAGTCGGAAAGATTCGTCTTCACGTACAGACGATGAAGAACCCAGCATAAGTGTTACAAAAAACCTAAAGAAGGTAGTGAAAAGGAAGTACGATGAAGACTACATTAAATATGGATTCTCGTGGTGTGGTGACGAAACGGCCCACAGACCACATTTTCGGCGATCAGCTATCAAACGAGTCAATGGTACCCAGTAAATTAAAGCGGCATCTATATTCAAGCCATTCTAGCTGCGCCAACAAAGACAAACAATATTTTAAGACGTGCTTAGAACAAAATAAGAAACAAAATAAATTTATGAAATCGGCCGTAACAGTTTCTGAAAAGGCATAAGAAGCTAGCTATCATGTAGTGTATCAATTAATACCTATACACTTTAGCTTTTGGAGTGCCGCGGAATTCTAGAAAGAAATAAGGTGCGTCGTAGGTGAGAAAAGGTTGCGGAGCACTGATATAGATTATGAAACTGTTTATAGGTGTAAGTATTTATTGTATCTCTGCGCCAACTTTTTAATCAGGTGAACAAAAATATATTCAAAATGCTTACTCAATTTTATGCATTATACTATGAAGTTGCATTTTTCTACAAAGGACTTTTTATTGGTTATAACTTCTGATGAAGAAATTTTGCATTTCGATCCGTACTTCCAGTGTTTTTGCTTTTTTTTAACTGCTGCAGACTTTAAATGGGATTCTAACATTGATAGAACTCTTTAAAGTATTCAGTGAGAAGTCAATAACTGATATAAGTGTCAACTTATACTTTTATTTGGAAAATTTAAAAATAGAAATTTCAATTTGGAGCTATTTCTATATTGATGATTGCTTGTGACGCGTTGCGGTAGTTGAAAGTAACAAATGAATATCATCCAGTCATTCGTTTGCTATTCTTTTCAAATTTTGGAAGTTATAAATAAGGTTTATAAGACAAATTAACCAAAATATTCGATATTAAACGATTTTTGAAGTGTACACCTTTGGGACCGATATTTTCAGAAAAGGAAATATTTTTAAAAAGTAACGAATCATCTAGCAGTGAACATCAACAGGCAGCAAACGACAGTCCTTCCCTCCCTCTGAATGATCCGTTGTGGAAAAATGACCACGAAATCGCCTTCGTGCAGCCCATAACGTCACAGGTGGTTCATTCCTCACGCATAAAAAAGCACGCTTGTCAGAAATCACGCGAGCCACTTAACGCCGCCAAATGCCACAGGTGATCGCCTCCCGCGAAAAGTGAGCGCGCCTATTATACTTTGTATGGGCCCACGCGAATAGTCACGTGACGCCCAATGGAGATGGATAGCGTCATTTCCAGAAACGGATCTCATCGCTCCCAATCGATCTCTTTAGTCGGATCTTTTTCTTTTCTTTTCTTTTTTATGTAAATCCTAAATAATTTAGGTGTCCATTCGAAATACACACACACACACACACACACACACACACACACACACACACACACACACACACACA